>PVIH01014546.1:0-53290 GCA_004025045.1 Sigmodon hispidus | reverse complement strand
TCTCTCTCTCTCTCTCTCTCTCTCTCTCTCTCTCTCTCTCTCTCTCTCTCTCTCTCTCTCTCTCTCTCTTGTCCCATCTCTTGCAAGTACTTATGCAGCCATATCTAGCCTTCCCCTCAGACCTTCCCTTAAATCTGCATTCTGATGACAGAACTCATCCTTTATTCCCCTTATCGTTTTGATATTAACTCCCTTGAACATAAAACCTATGAACTCCTTAATCCAAATTAAGAGCACTGCTTAGTATCCTAAAATGGTTTTTTCAAAGTGATGAGTCAAAATAAATTATTTTTAATTTACACTTTGAATTACTTTTCAGTATTATAAACACGAGAGTAAACATGTCCCAGTATACTGGCACTATACCATATTTAATGAGTACACAGCATTTATGCTTCTGGTAGAAACAGTCTCCACTTCTGGCTCTGACATTTGTTGTGGGAGAGTTTTTACTGTGAACTTACTTACATGACAAGTCATCCATCCCTTCATAAACACTGAAACTACACTTGTCTTTGAGCCTGGAACAATTAATATCTTCCCTAATGAAAAGCACCAAGTTACAGAATCCCTCAAATATATAAAAGGCAAGATGAAGCTATGCCTCTGAAAAGAGACTTCATGTGTATGCATGAGAAATAAGACTGTAATCAACGAAAGGAACCGAAGCTGTGTGGCTGGCGAAAGTAATGGAGATGCTTTTTAACTTTTCCCTTTGATAAAAAGTCACAGTTCTTAGTTTATCTCAACTACTTTGATTACTCTCTGTGCCAAACTTAAAGTTTTCTCTGACGGACACCAGTATCTGTGAAGATACAGCCTACAGTTTAATGGAATAGAACATTGAAGCTTATCTTATCCACAGCCAGCATAAATCACTGTTTTACGGGTCTTCATGAGGCATTATGCTCATGACCACTTTAACAGACCTTCGTGAACACAGACTGGGTAACAGGCATTGATTTTAAATTTCACACAGTGTGTTTTGTTTCCAAAGCATTATATACACAGCAGTTGCTTGAAGCGTAATCTTTATCATTTGGACTCAGAGTTATTTTTTTATTTTGGAAAGTTTATTATTCCCTATTAAAGTTTAAATTTTTGTGTTTTGGGGGGTGGTTTTAGGTTCATAAAAAAATAAAGGGGGCACAAATTTCTCATAAGCCCCATCTTCATACATGGACACCCCCTGCCTCATTATCAACACAAGATACCATAATTATCAGGAGTCTCACGGAGAGATCGCTATTGCTGTGTATATTTCATGAGTTTGGATGAAACAATAAGATGGAGCTGTCACTACAGGTTCCTACTGGCCTGAAAGCCTTCTGTGTTTGTGTTCTTTCTGTGGACCCTGGTCTTCAATTTGAACAAGACTAAGTACGCGTGTGCATGCATGCGGGGGTGTATGTTATACATGGGATTCTCTGTGTATGGGAATGTGTGTGTATGGGCATGTTATATATGTTTAGAGGAAGACATTGGATATCCTATCTCTACCTTGTTCCTTTGAGAGAGCCTCTCATTGAGCTTAGTGCTCTTGTTGATGTCCAATAAGCCCCCAGGAAACCCACCTGCCATGGAACTAGTTACAGAGATGTGCACAGTCACTGCCACGTGTTAATACTGTGCTGGGACTGGAACTCACATTCTCGGGCTTGTGTGACAAGCTTTCTTACCCACTGAACTGTCTCTCCAGCAAGCTCATGGGCTTTGAATCAGTCTTCAAGTATAGTAGAAAGCTATGTTGGTTTTAATCATTAAAGTTTCTGACAAGATCTTCATATTTGCTCTCACAAAATGGATTCTCACAAAAGAATTGTAACCAATGTGCCTGAATGTTACGTCATCTGGTGAATCAATTCTGCCTGGTTTGGGTTGGCAGCCAGGTGGATGTACCAGTCAGCTTATCCTCGGGTCCCCTTTTCATCTTTCTGTATATGACTCATTACTCATTTATGGAGAACACTTCCCTCAGCAGACAAGCTTGTCATTCCCCAGGTTTCACTCAACAGCCATGATCTCTAGTCATGAAGTGTTGGCAGGACTTCCCTAATAGGATCAGTCTATATAACCAAGGCCTCAGAGAAGCTGTAAGCTGCCCTTGGTAGATTTTGTGAGCAGCTACTCTCCCACCCTGAATCATTCCAGGTCATCTTGGATGACACCACAGGCCCCATGTCTGGGTAATAGATTTACAGCTCAGTTTTGGAGCTCAGGGTACAGGCAACTCAGGTTTGCCTTCCGAGACACAATTATTCTAGCAGAAACAAGGCATAAGTAGTGGCAAGAAGCTTCACACCAAAGTGGAAGTGCTTCTGAGTAGAGAAGACAAGTAGAATGGAAAGGCCAGCACCTCATTCTTCCGTGTCCTTAGCATAACTCCTGCATAGTCACTGTAGAAGAGACAGGTCAGTCCCTGCCCTTAGGTATCAGATGATTTTTTCAATCCTTTAACATTGTGCTACTGAGGCACATTACTTTTATTCTAAGAAACTCAAAAGTGCCCCCTAGAAAACAGACTACTCAGTTTCCATATGATAATTAAGTCATTCTTTAATAAATGCCAGTAGCAAATGAAAGACAGATCAAACATCAGAATCAAATTCTTACGGTCAATCAGAGAAATTAGAAATTAATTAATTACCACCCCACTAATATTTCTCATGCCTCATGTGGAACATTGGTGTCTTGTACAGTGAGTTCTGGTATCCAAGAAGGCTAAACCACCTATGCTGAAAACCAAGAACCATTATGTTTGTTAGAATAATGAAACTGGATTTTCTATTGACATTTTGACATGGGAAACAAAGAACAACTAATTTTAGGTGTCCCTTCCTTTATCATCTGGGAAGAAAGACTCCCAGGTTCCATCAGCCATTCAGCAAGTGAGTAATAAGCTTTGGTAAGAGGAGAACCACACCTTTCCCAGCCCCCTTTTCTTCCTGATATTGTATTCATTTCACTGGCTGTTGCTACTATTGCACAGACAAAAGAAGAAATCAGTAAGTAATGTTGGGTAGGCAAGGGAATGCTTCGGATTGGGATTGGGATTGCAGCAAGTTCCCAAGCCACCCTGGAGACACAGTGATGTGGCCTGTTAGAGGCTTCTGAACATTATGTATAGGTGTCCCAGTGTTCTGGTCATGTGAACTGAACTTATAGGTGCACATTTAACATTCCTTCATCACAGTCATCTCCTGGGTTCCCATGTAAATTAGAAGAGTGTTTTGAGATACTACCAAGGAAATTCATGGCAAGGTCAAAATTCAAAAATTTTAAATTCTCAGCTTTGTAGTGAGAAGAATGAAGACTACATTAACACTTCCTTCACTGTGTAAGCATGTTGAGAATTAATACATTTACTTCTGAGTATCTAAGACACTGATGGAAAGGCAGTAAGTGCTCTATAAGAACTCATTAAACTAGATTGGAAAGCTATTGTTTTTATCAGGGAATTTACCAATCCCCTGATAAAAAAGAGTTTACCAATCTTTCTACTAAGCTAAAAAAAAAAAAAAAAAAAAAAAAAAAAACTTCTCCAAGAAATGAGTAGAAAAACACAAAGATTTGAGCCAGGTTCTAAAAACAATAAACAAGCAAATACCCCAGCCTTGTGAATCTCAGGGCTTACAATTGCAGCTCTTCAAGTGTTTTTTTTTTTCTGAATCACTTGATGTCAAGTTAGGGTAGCAAAAGAAAAGGCTGAGGTTGAACTCAGCTGTGAAACATTCCCCTCCATAAATCTGGGAATTTACTTGGTGATGTTTGTATTGACAAAGAAGGTCTTTCTTCATGAAGTCCCTTGACCTCAAAAAGACAATTCTCAGACACTCATCATATGATATCTGTCCAAAATCAAATGCACAAATGGGGATGGTAGCAAAAATCAATTGTACAAAAGTGGAAATCGATGTACGTGGCAGTTACTGAACAAGGAGTGACTAAATTACAGCTCTTGATCAAATAGATCCCCAAGGAAAGAAACGCGTATAGCTGCATCCAAATTAAACATTTCCTCTTTAATTCCATTCTGTCACAAAGCTTCACCCATACAGTTTTAAGTCAAAAATTACAGAGACAAAGGGCAAAAGGAAAAAAAGACTTGATCAAGCACTAGAAAGACCAACAAGGTAAATATAAGCTTACATACATACAGGAGCTCACTTGGTGCTATTAACTCAAGCTCAACCACTTGTATTCTGGCAGATCAGGATAGACTAGGTGATGTCACACCTACCATAAGTTTCTCCTCTTCCCTCTCTTTTGTATGCTGTACCTTTGCCCATCTCACACCTGCCAAGCTGCTTAAGTACAAGAAGAAATGGCTCCATGGTAAGGAAAGCCAGCCTGACTAGCAGAATTGCATCTGTCTTTGGTCACTCTGCCACAAAAACATGTGCACATTACCTCCTCTCCTGGGATCAGTGGTATTGTTTGCTTGAAGATATGCCCATCACTGAACCTCTCCCATCTGTTGACTCATGCCTGGCCTCCTTTGCTCAGCTATTCAGAATTATCCATCAACTGTGGACTTTTGCTAGACCTCTGTAAGCAAACTACACTAGATATTAAGGCCATATCCTTATATCTCATTCCATTTGGGAAGTCCTGTGTAAAAGGAAATGTTTATGATCATAAAACCATGCACAACTCCTGGAAGTGTGTCAGGCAGTGGCTAGAACTGAAACTTAAGCCACAAGAGTAACAGTCATTTCTGCTCACTCGGCTTGTAGATCACCCTGTCAACACCACTTAAGACATTGCTCCTACAGCCCCAACGTTTTCAACCACACACAGCTAATACTCCTTTTGTCTATGCCCAGAATTTATAAGATTGTGCTCTTTGTCCCACATTTTTCTTTTTTTTTTTAAAGGTTAATGATCACTTAATATTTTAACAAGTTTGCTTATAAACATACTATATGCACACACAAGGGGGAAAATAGGGTCTGTAGATACAACAGGATAACAGAAACACAGAAGAAATCACAAAGATAAATGCCTGTGTCCTCTGCTGTTCATCTACATAAACTAGAAGGCAATGTGAAAGGTCACATAGGAGCAATAATATGTAGAAAATAAGTTTGGATCATCCTCTCTCAACCACAGGAACTTCCTACACTCTACAAGGGTCCCACAACTTTCATCTAAATGAAAATATCACAGTAGTTACCAGTAGCTTCAGCCTTAACAGCTAACCCACATCCATGGTTTCTCAGACCAAGAAGTCTTCAGGCAGTCTATCACAGAGTGAATAATATGAGAAATATTAGTAGTCCCCAAGAGAGAACAAAAGGCAAAGAATGCAGAATATTGATACTTCTTTTTGGTGCTGCCGGTTCTGTGGTAAGGTTCCCATGCATTCCTGAGACACTCAAGTCTCATTTCCCAAGCTCCCACCTGATTTCACTGATTGCCACCCTCCCAGTCAGACCAATAAACAGCCATTTCCATATTCATTTGACACACAACTAAATTTCCATTTCCTTGGTTGTCTTCTAATTGAATTTTTTTATATTGTGTTTTCTTTCCTTGTTGCATAAGAATGTGATTCCCAACAGTTTTTTGTTTTTTTTTTTTTAATGTTTTACTTTTTTTTCTGGACTCATTTTCAAAACAGTATGTTTCTCTTGTTCCTGATCTGAGATTCTAAAGCCATTTCTCTGAAAAGGAGCCAAGATATGTCTGTTTTTCTCTTTCCTATTTTATCAACCTCCTCTGCTCAGTCTTGCTCTGTAGATCCACATTCATTTTGTATTGCCTTTGTCTCCTCTCCTGACCACCTTGCTCCAGTGTTCACACTGATACCTCCACTTCCCAGTTAAGGTTGGAGTTCATTCTCTGTCTGCCTAGCTCTCCAATTTATACTTCTGTCCACTGTAATCTATCTGTGCTTTGCAACTGGTCTTCACAACTGTCCTCACACTTTTCTGGAATTATTTCAAAATGCAGAATTGTCCAGATGATTTAGGGAAGACTGCCAGCTATAATTTCAACCTTCATGAATAATGATCCAACACCATAGAGATTAATTTGCTGCTCAGGTAGCCAACCTTGATGGCTTTGTGGGTGGGTGTGTCAGTTCTTCCCCCAGGAATATTCAGCACACTTTGTACCTGTGGCTCGAATGTGCTATAAGACTCATGGTCATATCTGTCATTCTTGAGACCATCTCTTCTATTGACTAGGTCTCTGTCCATTAGCAGGATCTCATTCACCCATGCATGGTAATAAAGGCCTGTACTCTCAGCTCTTCCAGATGCTGAGGCAGGAAGATCACAAATGCAAGACATGTTTGAGTAACAGAGGAAGATCCTACCTCAAACTATAAGTAAGAAATGGGGCTGGAAGTGCAGCTTGGAGGTTGAGCACTTGCTCACATATATAAGTCCCTGGGTTCAACACCAAGTACTGTAAAACCTTAAAGAAATTAGGTAAAAGCCATCATATGCAAGATAGGCTGGGGCATGATGTCCAGGTACCTGTCCAGGAAGAAATGAAAATGAAATTTGTAGACATCTAATCTTCTGGAAAACACACTCCTCTGGATTTTTGATCACTAATTTTTTTCTTTTTCTCTTACCTTAGAAGACATTTCTTCTCCATATTTTCTTAAGTCCCTTATCTTCTCTGATGTATCTATCTTTGCTTTGAATTATATCCTGTGAATATAGTTGATCTCGCCCGCTCTCATCTGAATGCATTTGAATGCCACTGGTACCCACATTCACCTTTGTCTTCTCTCACTCCTGAAATTTAAACCTATATGAGAGCCTTGCTGTACAAATGCCCACTTGATGTTCCCACATGGGTAGCTGTCTTCTCCAGTGGTCTTCAGACCAACACCCGGCTCTCAGTAATATCCCCAAATGTCCTTCCTTCTTCTGCTGGCTACTGTTGTTCCTTGGTTTTATTGTACAATCTTTACCATCTCCAGAACACTCTTTCAATTCTCTTTTTGGCTTTGCCAGGCTCCTGTGGGGTCCAGTTTCCCTGTTCTCCGAGCCTCTCAGTCTACCTCGCCTCAGTTTCTCCAGCCTCGCTTCTCCTTGTCCATCTCTGTAAGCCACCCAAAAATCTTTGCATTGCCAACACACAGGTTAACTCTTTGGTCTCCCTCCATTCTCTCCAAGCCTAGCTACATATAACTCAAGTTTAACTCTTACTTCTGGGAAACATTCCTGACTCTCTGGAACTCTCCAAGGTAGGAAACAATAGTTTCACTCCGGGGTTCTTATTCTAAAGACAAATGCTGTGGCTGTGCTGAAAGGCTCATCCCTCCTCCATCTCCCTGTTAGAAGCCGTATCAGTCACTCTCTTCTCACCTAGTAATATGCCCATACTTATCAACACTTACTGTATAATAATACTCTTGTGTCTGCCTCTGGATTCAGGTTTAGTAGGATATATTTAGTATCTACCGCCATTTCCCTTTGTGGACCATTGTGCAGGAGGTGAGACCCAGGGAGGCTTCCAAGCTGCTGATCACTTATGAGCGTGTAAGAAACTTGACTTGCAATGTCAAAATGATGTATTAAAAGCCATCAATTCAGATTCATAAGCACGAAAACTAGACTTTGTTCAACTTTATCCAATATTTAGCTTTATAGTATTAATCAGAACACAGAGGACACAGTTAAAAAGTTAAAGTGATCTTTTAAAATATTTTTAATTGAGCTAGAATGACATCACTTTCCCCTTCTCTTTCTTTCCTCCAGCTCCTCATGACTCCCATCCTTAAATCCACCCTGTACCCCCTCACTCTCAAGTTGACAGACTTTTTCTTCTATTATTTTTTTATATACCCGTGTGTACTTGTACACAAATATATATACATATATATATATATGTACAACCTGCTGACTCCATTTTTATTGGTGATGTGTATATGGTTTCAAGTCTGACCATTTCATTGAACACCCAATAAGTGGGCTCATCCCTGGGAGAGGCTAATTCTCCTTTTCCCAGTAGTCATTAGTTATTGGCCTAGGATTGGGACACTGGGAAAATTTTCCTCCTCACATTAACATGTCCATTGATAGTGCCCTTGTTCTGATCTTGCTTATGCAGCCATTTCCAAGAGAGACTGATTCACAGCTAACTTTTAGGAATTCTTGTTCTTATAGTCTTTCTGTCCCTGGATGTTCTCTGAGGTGTAAATGCAGGAACTGTGATGCAGCTGCATCTGTTAGGGCTGGACTCCTCACAATCCAGTGATGAGCAGGATACTGTATTGTGTCCAGCTGTGGTTTTCTGTGATGGTCTCCATTCGTTGTAAAGAAAAGCTCCTTTGATAAGAGCTGGTAGTTACAGTTATCTGTAGGAATAAGGATAGGATTTGCAATGTAATGTAGCAGTTATGCTAGTTTGAAAAGTTACAGTAGTGGATTCTTTTCTAAGGTCAGTAACCTCACTAACCCTGGGAGGCTGGCTAGACTTCCAGTACAAGGCATGCTTTGCCTTATGTTGAGTGGGCTTTGGGTTAAAGTACAAAGCTGTTGGCTACCACTAACATGTGCATGTGACTTACTGCATCTTTATGCATATCTTGTCATGGTGGTAATTGTCATGGTTCATAAGTGTTGCAGCTGGATAGGACTCTTAGTTGCTTCCTTCTCTTGAAGACCCTAATAGTATTTTCTGGAATCACAGAAGCTAAACCACAGGAAAGAGGCTGCCTTGTCAAGTGGTATCTTCAGCAATAGAGGCCCACCCTCAACTCCTGAGAGGCAACCAAGGCCTACATAAGTAGCGTATATTGTTTGAGGAGTCACTTCAACTTCCCTAGCCTGCTGTTTTAAAGGAGTGTTTCTTGTGCCTGATACTGGGGTTTTGATAGTCTGTGGTTCTTGTGGCGAGCATTGTCAATCCAAGAGACTCAGCTCATGCAGACATGCACTGACACACGTGTGCAAACCCACACATTCCTATGTATTGTGTATAATATTATCTGTTGAGGCTTCATCAAACGGCCTTGGTGTTATTTGTCCCTCTCTCCTTCTATATTCACTTCCCTCTCTTCTCCCTAGTTTTAGCTCCATTTCAATTACTCTTTGCCACTTCATGTCACCTGTGTCCTGCTCTCCGCCTCTCAGCACCCCCATATGATCCTTTTATAATTTCCTGGTTCTGAAGCTGCTCCATGCTGTATACTCATATCTGAGGATTTAGATCTAGGAACCACAGACAAGAGAGAACATGTGGCATTTGTCTTTCTTGGTTTGTGTTAACTCACTTAGTGTGGTTTTATTTTTTTGTTTTTGTTTTTTTTCTGCATCTATCCATTTTTATTCAGTTTTATGGTATCAATTTTTTTTTTTTTTACAGCTGGAGAGTATTCCATTGTGTGTTTGTGCCACATTTTCATTCTCTAGTCATCTGCTGAATGACATTTATGACCCAGCTACCTCACTCTTTGGCATATGCCCAGAAGACTCAACATCCTTCTCCACAGATCGTTGCCCTCCTATTCACAAGCAGAAAATGAAAGTCCACTTTTTAAATTTAAAGTTCCCAAGTGAGACTAGCAAAGAGGCCAGCTTGGCCTTCTGGCTTCTTAAGGTCTTTGTTTTTCTTCTGTTGTAACCTATTGAATCCTGGCAGGTCATGGTGGTTTACCCTCTTCAACTAAAGTATATACATTTCTTTACAACTTGTCAACTCTTGATGGTAATAGGTCTTCAGAATTAGCCCAGATGAATTGAGTTGAGTTCATAAAATTGATTTATGAGTATTTGCTTTTAAAAGATAGTACTTCAAAAGAGCCACATCCTTATATATTTTTGTTCTTTTAAAATCCAAATCAATTTAATTAAATTTCTTTAAAAGCAACAGAGCCAAAACAAAGTAATAAAAGCCAGGAGTCTATCAGGTTGTTTTTATTTCTGCATTAAACTGCAGATATTCCCTTTTGGCCCTTAACATTTAGTTTAAATATTTAGCACTAATGGCTTCTAGAATTGTTGGTGGAATTAGCTTAAATGAATCCTTAACAAACAGTTTACCTTTAAGATAGAGATAATTTTATATTATTGCAACAAAGAACAGCAGAAGATGTCATTGCTATGCAAAATATAGCTTGTTCTTCAATTACACTGACTGTGTATCAAACATTCCACTTCTGTTGATTCCATGCTAGCAAATATTTTTTATTGAAATAGACATAAGGAGGTAACATTCAGAATATTTTATTTCTCTGCTTAGTGTAGTTACATTAATGAGTTCATTCCACCCATAAATGACTGGACAACAGTACATCTTTGAACAAGCATTTTTCATATATGAGGGCAATCTGGCCTTTTTTTAGAAGGTGGCCACAATGTATATTTTGACTACTATCTGAACAATTGTTTTCCCAATGAAGAAGTCTTGGATGTGAATGTGAGTGACAAGCTCTAAGTATATGAAGTTGATGAGTGGACAAGCTTGAGTTACTAAGAGCCCAAAGGATTTGCAACACACATTCTTTTCTATCTCAAGTCACTCAAAGAAAATTAGAATTGACAGGCTTTCAGGACTGAGAGCCTTCAAGGACAGCAAAGGCACAAAACTTGTATTTGTTACTTCAACACCAAATAGTTTCTGAATGTCCACTGAGAAATCCTTGTTCTGAAGCTAAATAAAACTTATCAGAGGAAGAAAATTTGAGAGCTGTTTATAAAACAAGAAAAGGACCAGTGACCTTACATGGGCTACCATTGTTAAGTATTTATGTTGGGTTTCAGCCGATGTCCCCATGTAAATAAACAATCTTTATTGTCAAAGTCAATTATTTACTGAAGCTCATGCCAGTCAGAACAGAGATGTCTCTTTATCATAAGAAAGGACTTTGCCAAATCTAAATTCTAAGCATAGAAAACAATACACCAAAAATGGCTTTGGAGAGAGTGTTGTAAACAGGGCCATCGACGGTGACCTTATCCAGGCTGTGGCTCTTCATTGTCCCCTCTACCCCACTCTGACAGGGTCTCCAAAGTTTGTCTCCCAGAAGCAGAGGGCAGAGGGCACAAACCGAGTAACTCAAGAGAGTCCTAATCCAGGCTACCCCTCACCTGTTTAGTGACAATGTGCTATGTCACCCCATTTTCTCTCCCCTAAAGACCGAGTCTAGAACTTTCCTTCTAGCAGCTGTTAACATTTCTCTTCCTCTCAACACTCTGTTCTGTGGCCTGGGCCACCCCATTTCCTAATTCCCTTCCTATTGTAGTGTAAATGGAGGGAAGCAGGTGTGAGACTGCACAGCCCACACCACAGTTCTTATTCCATTTCACCCAGATGCTCACCGCCCCTCCGGGTGACATGGAATGTGACTGGCATCCCTGGTCCCAGTAAGGTCCTACCAGGTCATGCCTGCGGGACCCAGCCCCTCAGTATGTTAGGCACACTTTTGCAGTGGGTGTGAGTATCTGTATCCAACCTTGAGAGAAACTGGAGCACAGCTAATGAGAAATGTGATGTGCTCTCCATTTTCATCCTTTTATCCCCAACTCTCCTGAGGGCTTGTGGCTGGGGAAAGCTCAGTGTCTTTACTATGGGCAAGAACTTATATTTTCTGAAACAGCAGAGATGAAGGAACAGAGCCATGTGCTCTAAAAGACAGACATGGAATTGGCATTAATCCAGGGGCCAAATGCACACGGAATTTCTCTCAAGGTTAGAAAAAAAGGAGACAAGTTCATGTACTCCACATGAAAACATACACAGCCCAGAGAAGCCACCACTGACAGTGAGAGAGTCAAGCTGAAGACTTCCTTCTGAACACTTTCAGGTGGACCAGTGCTGCTTTGCAGCCCAAATGTATGTATGACAGGGACTGACAGACAGAAAAAGATTCTCATGTGATTACCTTCTGATAAAACAATACCAAAGAGATCATAAGGCTCTGGTCATCCTTGGGATAAAGTCGGAGAACACAAGAACTGTTGAAGCTAGTGGTAACACCTATGGAATTGATGAACACTTTGATTTGCATTAATTACTTCTATTATCTTACATGATTAAATCCAACCAGCATATGTCAGGCATAGCTGTGTTCCGGCATTAAGCCCAGCACCAGAATTTCAAAAACCAGCAAGGCTCTCTGCCTCACAGCTGGGAGACAGGCAGACAGGATCACTACAGTTTGTAGTGTGATGTGAACATGCAGTGTTAGTGGGAAACAGAAACTGTACTGTATTTCCTAGATGATCCTGAGCCTTGGAGGCTGCACATATTTAGCTGTTGTGATTTGATGCACCTGCATTTCCTGCCTCCTGTTTACCTGGCAGAAAACAGAGCCAGGCTGCTAATACTGAACAGATTGTGAAATGGAAGATGCTGTGCTGGGTCTCAGTACTAACAGATAGAAGGTGTGCACATGGAAAAGTGAATCACAGCGTCAGTGAGGCTCCATACACAGGTGTGACCAGGCTGAGTCTGAGGATGGTATCTCTCAGCTCTAAGATTGGCCTATTCTTGTTCCTGTAGATGCCAATGTTCACAACGCTTTATGTGATATTTATTCCCAAACACACTAGGAAACTAAAAATCCTTAAGTGTTTCTGTGCATGTGTGTTCCACCTAGCTGTCACCTCTACCTGTGTGAAACTGCAAGCCAGTGCCTTACAACTAGGATGAGTCATTAACACCAACCAGAGGGAGAAGGGAGATCTTCCAAGAAATTCTGCCTAGGTCTCCTTCAGAACAATGCAAACAGAATCTCAGGGCTAGGACACAGGTGTTGCTACATTGTTAAGACCTCATGCTGATGACTTTTGCCACTCTTGACTTACGGGGGAGAGAGAAAATAAGAGAGTCCTCACAGCCTTCTACTCCACCTCTCCATGATGTGCGCTCACTCTCTCCAGTCGGAAAGAGGCTGGTTCTAAGAGCAGTTTGGGCCTTGACCAGTAGCTCTGACTCAGCTTATGAGCACACCTAGCAAACTCTGTCCTGATATAGGTGTAGTGCTTGTGACTTCTCTAATGAGAAGTTCTGAGGCAAAGGTATGCTTTTCTAAGCAGTTTGTAAACCACTCAGCCTTACATTCCACCCTGTCAGGGAGGTCCTCCCACTAATAGCATTCTGTTTGGAAATGTTCCCTGTATGTTCAAACATGTCAACTGAAGGGATTGCAAAAACAGCTCAGCGGTGAGCATCTCTTCTGCATCATGAGGCCATGAACTGAATCATCAGCACTCACGTAAAAAGTCTGATGTACAGTGTACATCTATGTCTCAGTGCTAAGAGGAAGAGACAGGATCCTCGTGGGCTGCTGACCAGCTGGTTTACCTAAGTGGTGAACTCTGGGGTCAGTTAGAGATCCAGACTCAAAAGTAAGGCAGAGAGTGGGGGAGGAAGAAGCTAAAGATTGGCCTCTGTCCTCCACACATGCACTTGTGGGATATAGGTATATATCACACATAGGGTGTGCATGTCTCTCTCTGTGTGTGTGTATGAAGTTCACATGCACACACATTATAATTCATATCCTACAGGAACTAGCTACAGTCATGAGCACTAGTGTCCCTGTGACATAAAGTTGAGCCCAGGTTCATAAAGTTGACCTGGTTCTCCTGTGTTTAGAATCCCTGAAAAGTCTACTATAGGAAGCAACAGCTTTAATGGATAACACACTTTCTAGAGAAACACAGAGCCCCGAACTAGTGGGAAGACAACAAGAGTGTATTTAAAAAAGGTCAGGTGACTCCTAGTAGGGAGCTATACAGCTCAAGGACTTTGGACTTCTGTTTGAATTTCTGTTTCTATCTATTCGGGACAATTTAACTGCCTCCAGTTCTAAATTTAATGTGTTAAAAATAAAAACCAATTTGAAGTGCCAGATATCATATCACATTTTTGACAGCTTAGCTGGGTCTCTTTCTAGCTAAAGGGCACATCTTCTGGGTCGCTGCTCGGGGTTTGCAGAGTCACGGACATTTAAAAAGTTCCTTATCTGCATTGGGGATTTACAGCTCTTCCCTAGTTACTGTGGCTATTCCTCATTCTCCAATTTTCTTCCCTGAGCTTTCTTATCTAACCCCAACAAGCCATGGGGATGGTACAAAGGGATGTTTGGTCAAGCATTTAATATAATAGACTACACAAAAAAATATGACTAAGAATGAGTTAAAATTTAAGTAAGAAAAAAAATAGTGAGCAAAGAAGCAAATGATAAATGAAAGGATCTCCTAGAGTATTTGTATAAATGAGTTTTTAGTCTTTATAAGTGACCTCAGGAAGTAAATGATAGTGTATTGCTGGCTGGTTTACAAATATACACATGGCTAGTGGGACTGTGTTCAGTTAGCAGTAATATTCTCCTCAAAAATGTTTATCTTCACTTTCTGAGCTTATTTAGAACACAGAGAATTGAATGATCAATCAAAACTTCAAACAGTAAAAGATGTGAAGAGCAGTGAGGCTTCTAGGTAACTAATCAGCTAGCTTACGTGATTGTGATCAGCTGAGATCTATCCACTCCTGCTCCAGCAGCACACTGATCTCTAGCATCCAGAGTTGCACCATGCTGTGACATTTGTAAGCATGTACCATCAGAATAGAAATCTTAATGTCACATCCAGGCTTTTCCAGATGCAGCCATACCAAAGTTCTATAGCTTGGCCATCCCAAGATTCCTGCTTCATTGAATAAGAGGGAAACGAGAAAACGTCACCTCTAATTCAGGGTTGTTGTTTGTATGCTGTATATGTGTGCACTTTTGTGTGTGTGTGTGTGTGTGTGTGTGTGTGTGTGTGTGTGAGAGAGAGAGAGAGAGAGAGACAGAGAGAGAAAGAGAGAGAGAGAGAGAGAGAGAGAGAGAGAGAGAGAGAGAGGGAGAGATGCATGTGTAGAGGTGAACATGTGTATTTGGGCCTGTGGAAGCCTGAGTTTGGTGGCAGATTTCTTCCTTCTCTATGTCTTATAGACTAAGACAGGGTTTCCTTTTTCTACTTAAACCCAGAGTTCAACAAATCAGCTAATGTAGTTGCCAGAATGCTGTAGGGATTTAATTTCATTTCTAGAGCTGTAAGATTACAGGTAGACCACCACATCTGCTCAGAATTTCTGTGGGTGCTAGGGATCTGGGGATCTGAACTCGAGGATTCATGCTTGCTTTGTGTGGTAAGCATTGTAGCCACTGAACCTTCTCTCCAGCCCCAAGACCCCTTGCTTTCACTCAGCTCTGGAACCAAGCCTCTACAGAGTTTTCAAACCCCTCCTAATTCTTCTCCTATTATCCAAACTATATTTTTTACTTCCAATTGATCACCCCATTTCTCATTTTCATTGAGAAAACATGCAAAACCAAAAAAAAAAAAAGAACTTTCGCCCTCCTGTGGACATCCTGTCCCTCCTCACCCTTTCCTCCTGATAACCAGCAACCCCTTGGTTCCCTGCCTCCTACCGGTCTATATTATTTTTTAGTGATCCCTTATCCCCTATGTCACAAGCTTCTTTATCTTAGGAATTTAGACATTTCCATCAGCACAAAGAATGCCCGAGAGACTTCCATACAATCCCTTAAAGCATCTCTCCATCCCTTATTCTCTTCAAGCCCCATTTTTAGAATTCCCTAAATTTTAGAATTTTACCTAGATCTGTCCATACTCAGTTTTCCCCTCATCAATTCTTATAATCCTCTGAGCCCACTGAGTAAGACTTTCCCAAACTTTTCAAAGCACCTCAGGTCCCACCACAGTGGTTTACACCTCTCTAAGAAGAGGGCTGGTGCCTGACTTTGCATCTACCTCCACCTCCTGCCAGATGTTCCGTCCTGTTCCTCTAGGCCTCCTTAGAAGCTGCTCTGACTCTGACTACTGACACATCTGGGCTCACTTGGCCTCTGCTTTATGCTTTTCTTAATTTGCATTCACTTTCCAGATTCTTTCTGTTCTCTTCCCTTGGATAATATCTAAATTCTGAACTCCAGAATGTTACTTCTGATCTTGCTCCTGAGAGCTAGATTTGAAAGTTCTGCTTGATTTTTTTATCTTATGTTCATGTCTTTCAAGCACCTCTCATCCAACATGTTCCCAAAGCAGTCTTGATTTCCCTTCCAAAAATGCTTCTCTGCCATAATTCTTTTCAGGAGCAGCACCTCCAGTTTGTTAGGCTCACAGAATGATTTCTCTGTCTAACTCCCAAAGGCCAAGGCATCAGACCTTTCAACAGAAACTCAAGCATTCCACTTCTCCCCAAAGTCTCCATCTAAGTCAGGAGCTCATGTGCTCCCTCCCTCCCGTCTACCCCCTCCCTCCCTCCAGAGAGACTGAATCTGTTCTGTAGTCTATACCCTGTCTTCAACTCCCAACACTCAGAAGGCTTTGTGTCTTTCTGTGCCCTTGATCACTCTTCAGTCATGGCAACCATTCTGTTTCTACCCAATGCCTTCACATCTGTTTTTGTTTCCGGACTTGGAAGCCACACTTAGTGACTAACTCCATGTAACTCCTACAATGTTGACTCTCCAAAGTGCTTCCGTGATTGAATTTCACAGCACAGCCACACTGGCACTCTCCTCCAACTGCTGTCTTCCAAGTGTAAGGACTTCACTTTTTAAAGCAACATCTTTAACTTGCTTCCTTTTTTACTTTGGGTCTCCTCATTACCTTCCTTCTCTGTGAAATAGAATCTAGCCCTTGAGAATGTTGATAGAATCTTGTCACACAGTCACTTGCACAGGACATGTTTGGTAACCTGCTTCAGAAAAACCTACTTCTGGTCCTGGCTTTATCATGAGTAAGAACAGGAATTATCAAAGTCAGATAAACAAAGACATAAACAAGTATTGAAATCGATATGAATTTTGCTTTTAATTTCCATCTGCTAATATTTGCAATGATTTCTCATAGAACATAAAATTCTTCTAAAGTCTAAATATTATCTTAAAAAGCAAGCTAAAAGAATTGGAAAGAGTTGTCTCCATGAAGAGGGAATTGGGATCAGGACAGGTATGCACTGGTATTGCGTGCTATGCCAGCATTCCTTGGGACAGTACGCTGATGGGCATACAATTGAGTTAAAGAAGGAAGAGTGGAAGGAAAGACTATGACATGTTAACAAAGGGTAACAGTTAACATGTTAGCTCTCTGTATTTGCAAGGATTTATATCATCAACTATATTAATTTCCTTCTTTTTTATAAATTCATAAATGTCCTTTAATGTATTTGTGTGCATCTTATAGGAAAATAGTGTATATGCATTTTGCATGCAGACTAGATAGTGGTAGGCTAGGAAAGATGTGGTGGGAAACTTATGAGGATTCTTTGATTGTAAACGGAATTCTCAGGGTCTTCAGGAAATGTATCATCTATCCAGTGTCTTACCAGAGCCTTGAGGTCCTGAGGCAGAAGGGTTTGGCTTCTGAAATGTGGAAAGTATTTTGAAAATATGAAGAGTAGGTAAATGATGTGGCAGGATAAGAAAATAACCTTTGGGGCTGGAGAGATGGCTCAGTGGTTAAGAGCACTGACTATTCTTCCAGAGAACCTGAATTCGAGTCCCAGCATCCACATGGCAGCTGACAACTGTCTGTAATTCCAAGATCTGACACCTTACACAGTTATACATGCAGGCAAAATACCAGTTCACATAAAAAAAATTTAAAAAAAATAAAAATAAATTTAAAAAAAGAAAAAGAAAATAACCCTTGAGAAAGGTTTGCTAGTGAATGCAAGCAGGCAGAACTGAAGCAAGGTAGGTAGAGACAGGCATTTTGAGCCATCTGACATTCTGAGCAGTGTATTTGCCTTTAATAATACATACGGCCAAAACAAGTTGGCACAGAAATGTGATTCAGTATTTTGGAGGAAAAGCAAACACAACCACCCACCTTCCCAAGCAGGCTGTCTGAGGGAAGAAGAGGTGTATTCTCGATTCCCACTGTTCTGAGTTAAACCTTGGTGATGTGCAGGACCTTGTAATCTCTTCTGACACCTACAGAAATGTTTTGCAAATTCAAAGGCATGGAACTCTGCAGTGTCAGGAGGTGAAGCATCGTCATGCCTTCCATGCTTAATTGGAGTGCACTGTCTTTTGCAGGATGGATGGTCACAATATCACTTTGTAGCCTCATCTTCAACCATTGAGAGGGATCGGCAAAGGCCCTACTCCTCTTCCCGCACACCCTCCATCTCTCCTGTGCGTGTGTCTCCCAACAACCGCTCAGGTAAGAGCCAGCCCAGACTGTGGCTTCCTCTTGAGCCAAGGGATTCACAATCAGCTCCCATCTGGACACCACCATACTGAGAACTGTTGACTGGCTTGTACACCAGGTAGTATGTGGGTGTATTTTCTGTTGTGGTAACAACTCTGATGGCTACACACAGATCAGGAATCAGTCTCAGCTGACCTTGCTTCCTATCTATCAAATGCCCTCATGCACTCAATGAGAAAGCAGTCTAGAGGAAGTAGGCAAGAGGTTATACATCACAGTTACTTAAGTATTTCTAACTATCTCATATCCAACTCACTTGTTATAAATTATGAATCATCAATAAATTGTATCATAGTCAACTTTTTCTCTCATTTTACCAAATCCTTAGAGTTTAAATTTTGATCTCAGTTTATTTCTAAAATACTTTACTTTCCAGTCATTTTAAGTAAACTCAAAGATTAGATGGAAATATGAAAAGTAAATATATGTGTAATTTAATAACATAAGCATACTATTTATTGTTCTCTTCTTCAACGTATAGGGTTTTAAGTTTATCTTTCCATGTCTGAATGTTTATTTCTTTGGTTGAAGAGTGAGTGAAGACTAAATAATTAGATGTCCCCTCACATATCCTGATGTCTATCTAGGCTCTTTGTAACAGTCTTCTCCTCCCTGCCCTACCCCCAGCCCCCACAGAGGAAGTCCTGTTCTCTGAAACTGCATCTTGGAGAGTTAGGAAAAAATTCTGCCCATCAAAGTGATGTTTGTATCCCTGAGGATAACTGTCCTCAAACTTCACACCAGGTTGATTTGATATCATTGGGTTTAGGAAAATCAGAAAAAAAGGCAGAAACTTTGAATGAAATTAATTACCCTCTCCAAGCACTATAAAATTTTGTTTTGGAGGTATGGTTGTTGCTGTTGGATCTAACCATAGATGAGAGTCAGGAACCCCCTGTAACTTGAAAGCATAGAAATAGACTCATAATTCTAACTTTACAATTCTGAAGGCTTAAGGAGTGCCTGAGACACAGGAGGATGGTAGCTTGCTAAAGGCTCTACCTAATTAAGAATGCATCAGTCACAAAATGAAATGATAGAGTAGATGGGAAGGTCTTGAGATAGCGAAGAGCCATGACTGGAGTAGACAGGCAAAGGCCAGGCTGGGGATGCATTCAACAAGTGCTTTGCCTTGGTATTTCCTAGGCCAGACACATCAACACACCTAAAAAACATTTGTTCGCATGATTTGATCTTTCCCGGAGCTTAACCCTGATTTACTGAAGACTTGGAGCATCACTGAGTACAAGGTCTCAGGAGATAATTACACACTTCAAGTAGCTTAATAAACAACACCATCTGTGCAATATTAGGCTCTTATGTTTAAAAGCTTTGGTCAAAAGGCTCCAAAATACTGTGTCTTCTTGATTGATGGCACTGACGCCTAAATGATCAGGTTCTATGCAAGGATACCCAGGATCAGTGGGACAAGGACAAAAGAAGGATTTTCCCAGACAAAAAGGTTAAGCAGAAGAGAGAGAAAGCAGAGGGTTGTGGAAGTAATTGAGACCTGAAACCTCCCCCACCCCCCTACAACTGATGAGGCAAAAATGGGAAGGGATGGACTGAGCCTAGCCAAGCTGAGGGCTTGTTGGTGCTTGAGTTGTTCTTGCAGTGATCCTGCTTTAAGCTCAAGATCGTAAATATTCATAAATACAAAGTCCCTTCACTGTCCCATAGTCTGTAATCCAGCCTGAAATGGACAACAGCCCACTCCTGCTCTGTTCCCCGCCTTCATCAGCTCTTGATTCCTTCTTGAAGAGCCAGAGTCCCTGTATCTCAGGGAAATGAGCCCTTGAGTCAGATCACTAAGGTTTCAAGTATGTCCAGGAGAGACAGTGCAGGTTGTCATGTCTGATGGATTCCCACTGGGTGCTTTGACACAACTGGTGTTGTATGGGGCTCAAGCATCTACGAATTTGGGGAATTATTTCTGATGGGTAGCTGCAATTGGAAACCTCCGAGTACCTCAAGAGCTGAGCAGTGTGCCTTTGCTTGACTTTGATGAGGTTGGGATGTATAGTGAGGTTCTTTGGGACAGCCAAGCAAGCACCTCTATTTACTTTCCCAGAGTTTGGATGTGGCTTCTCCTAAATACTTCCGATGCTGTTTTTAATGGACCTGTGTGTCCATTTCAATACCTTACTGGGATTCCCTAAGTTTAGCGCACATGGCACAGTTTACATCTCTGCCATGTTTGGCACAGGGATTTGCACATAGAGTTTATTAAGTCTGACAGAATCCAATGACTCACAAGGTGAAAAGAGAAGGGTACATTCAGGGTAGAAGCAATCTCTGTGTGCTAGGGCTGAGGACCCCTGCACAAGATTTAAATGATGCTCAGAAAGGGAAACTGAGGCATGGCTGGAAAAGTGTCTTAAATGCTAGCAAAGAAGGCTTTATGTTAAAAACCAGTTTCTTTTACTAAAAAATTGCAGCCTTATTCATCACCTGGTATGCTTATTAAGAGTGGATTCCAAGGACTTTCCAGGGAAGATTTAGGCCTAAAAGACTCAGGATTTGGTGGAGAATCCTTAAACTGTCAGGCAGATCTTTGGGTAAATCAAGATTATGGAGCACTGCCCTGGGGTTTAGGGAGTCAGAGGAAAATGGAAAAACCACCATGGCTGAAGTCGCCATACAGCATATGATGTTCCATCATGCTGGGAACAAGCCTGTCTTACACTCCTGTAGCACCAACAGTATTTTCTACTTCTCACATCTCAGTGTAGAATCACTGTTGAGTTGCTACCAATTCAACATTAATAGTGATACTCATATTTCATGTTCTAGTTTACTTAAAATACACGGAATCTCCCAGGGTGTCCCTCCTATAATTGCAACTCATCTCTTAGAAATAGGAAGGTAGCCATGGTAATGCCCAGCAATCAACAAGCCCTGAAATGTAAGAGGTGCATGAGACATTATTGGTATGATCACCTCAAGAGCCAAAGCCAGAATGCCCTGTTCTTTGCTTCTATCCTTGGATAGAAAAAAAGAAAATGTTCTTTGCACCTATCCCTGGATACCTGGAAAAGAGCCCAGTGGGTGACATAGTTTCAGCCCCACAGATTCCCCTTGTGGGTAATGTGATTTCAAGCCCACAAATTCCCTTCATGGAAAATGTTGCTTCTGTCTTACGTAAGGCAGCCTCTGGGCTACTCTGCATTGAAATCACATTGTATTTCTTTTCATCAGGGACTCTTAAGTCAACATGGGTCTAATAGCCTTAATTCAAATGGCTAAGTTCAGAAATATTTAAGGTTTCTTCTTTTTAAATATTCTTTTAGTTTGGAATAGTTTCATGTGTATCATGGAGACCCTGAGCAGAGAACACAAGTCTCAACACAAAATGCATTCATGTTCCTTATCAAACTTTCACATAATCGAAATTATTGGGGTGCTTTGACTGCAACCTGTGTTATGTGGAATTTTCCACTTCGGTTGCCGTGTCAGTGCTCAGAAAGTTTTAGATTTCAGTTTTTAAATTAGGATGCTCAGACTGTAGCAGCTCCTTTGAGGCATAACTAATTAAAAAATGAAGTGAGGGCGAGGGGGAAGAGAAGGAGAAAGAACTCGTAAGACCAGTCTCATTTCTAAAGCTCTTGTGTGCACCTAGGGAAGGTCATGTCTCCACCATTTCTATCCAAGGAAGATGATCCCAAGTTGTAATCTTTAATTGCCCACCTCCAAGTCACATTGTCCCTTTGATGATAAAGCAGCAGCAATCACCATGGACTAAGGGAAGATGGTGAAAACAAGAGTCAAAAGAAGTAAATAAAAAATAAATGACCCATATACCATACTGACATATATTGGACCATGTGTATTTGTGAGGTGAACCGATTATGGGAAAAGCCATGGATACCATTAAGTAAGACACAGGAAAAAAAATAAAACCTTTCTTCTTTCTTTGTATAGCAAGTGCCCCAGCTTCACCTCGGGAAATGATCAGCCTCAAAGAAAGGAAAACGGACTATGAGTCCACTGGCAACAATGCCAGTTACCATGGAACTAAAGGAGAACACACCTCCAGAAAAGACGCCATGACAGGTAAGCACAGGCATGTACTTAACCAGAGCCAATGCTGAGGGATGCATGCCTCTCAAGTGTCAGAGCACTTGAGATCTTGATAGCACCCAAAATTGGAGGAAGCAGACAAGGGTACTCACAGGACTCTTATTAAGAAATTGTCTTCTCTTACCATGTTGCCAGTCTCTTATATAGTGATGCCCTTGTAAGCTTCTAGAGAATGGATGAGCTTTTGTCCTCACCCCCATCTCAGTCAGAACCATCATTCTTCTATCCCATCATCTGGGACTCTAGGGAAGCCAAAGTTGATACACTTAGTGCCTGCTAGTTCTCTTCCCAGAATGCCTTGCTCACTCTGGCTTGTAAGTAGGTGTGACCTTAACACCCCACATCCTTTGTAAAGTTTTTCTTGGAAATTTACAACTGTCTTTAGGGTCTAGATATACTGCTGTCCCATGACAGCTTCTCTTAAGAACACAAGCATAAGGATGGAACATGAGAAATAGGACCTGGGATGTGGGAGACTCCCTTAGAGGGCTTAAATCTTCAAAATTAGACTCTCAGAGTCACACAACTTTAATAGGAAACTAACATGATTCTTTGCCACATGGAGATGAAGTTGGGTCCCTCCTGAAAATAGACTATGAGTAATGGGCTTTTAAGAGGGTATCAAGTGGTCGTACCATTGATAAAACTGGGTTGCAAAGGGTGTAATCCTAAAGAGTCACAGAGATGCGGTCATCCAAGCACTCTTGAAAAGCATGGGGTATGGGTCTCTGATGTTATTTATGCACAGACCTGCAGGGAAGCAGACTAGACAAATTGGATGATTTATTAAATGTCTCCCAGACCCAGGACAGATAAGATAAATTTTTGCAATAACAAATGTATTTACCCCAGCAGCGGTGCGCTCCATGTTAACCTCACACAGCTGCATAAAGAAACATGCACTAAAGATATATGTCCTACCTGCATCCCCAGGACCACATTCCACCTCAATGTGCAGGCTCCACATGCCATCCTTGATTCTGAAATGATCTTGAATGGAAGAGATGAATTTATTTCACTACCATAGCTTATTCTTCGCTTTAGCTAGTTTGCTTTTTTCTGTGCCCTATGAATATTGTTCTAGCCATCATTGGATATGGACCAAGGATGTCGAGAATCTGAGCCCCCAGCATAGAGGTGCCCAGTGGAGAACCTAATTCATACTGATTAGGCTGAATTAGTAATGACAGCAAATTCATCTAACCAGTCCTGTTTATAATTATTATTGCCTTGGGTAGCCACACACCAGAATCTGGGGTGGCAGATTGAAACTATAGTTACAAGAATAATTGTAAGATTGATTGTATTACTATCATTTGAGCTTAGTGTTGTTTTTCAACTCTGTAAATCATCCAGTAGAATCATCCCAAAGGATTTTAAGAGCAATATGTTTATGTTGAAATAATTCTAGTAATACATGAGTTTGCCCCCACACACAGTAAAATAAAACATAAAATGTCTCATGTGCCTGATAGTCATTCTGCCTAGAAAATGGCCAGGATCTTGACAACTCAGCCATTGAGATATATAGAATTTTTTAAACCTACTTAGAGGCTTAAACAGCTTAACTCTGACTTACTTGAAAACTCATTTCAAAACAATGCTATCAGTCATGTAGCCAACCTAGAAAAAAACTGAGCTCTTTACTGAATTTGTTTATGTAAGAACATTCTTCTCAATTCATTGGGTGTTTGTATAAAAGCAGGTTGTTATCAGTGGCAATGGTGAGGATAGTGGAAGCAATAAGGAAGGGGGGATAGAGAGTCAGTGGGCGCAATGGGAAGTGGAGGGATAGAGAGGCAGTGGGAGCAATGAGAAATAGAGGGATAGAGAGGCAGTAGGAGCAATGAGAAGTGGAGGGATAGAGAGCTAGTGGCAATCAATGAGAAATAGAGGGATAGAGAGGCAGTGGGAGCAATGAGAAGTGGAGGGATAGAGAGGCAGTGGGAGCAATGAGAAATAGAGGGATAGAGAGGCAGTGGGAGCAATGAGAAGTGGAGGGATAGAGAGGCAGTGGGAGCAATGAGAAATAGAGGGATAGAGAGACCATGGGAGCAATGAAAGAAAAGGGTGTCATAGTGCTGATTGTCGTGGAGGTAGTAGTGATGGTGGTAGTGGTTGGTATGGAAATGAGAGAAAGAGTGGTAACTGTGCTAGTGACTTCATGACTGTGATAATAGTGGGGTGTGATAGTAATGAGTAGTGTAGACAAAGGTGTTAGCAAGGGTGATGGTGGTGGAGTTCCAGCTTCGTGACAGAGTGTTAAGGACAGAAGTGAATGTGTCTGTAATAATGGAATTGAAATGACGAGAGTGGATATTAATATGCTGGCAAGGATGAAGGTGGAGGTTTTGGTAATAAGCCTCATGGTATTATCATTGGTATGAATGAAGTCACCAGCGGAGTCACAATAGCACCCAACATATCACACTAGAATAGAAAAGTTATTTCACTGACTTCCACTCTAGAAACTTTGGGAAATGCCCAGTATCCAATAATTCACTTATAAAGTCAGATTTCTTAGGATCTCTATATCAAAAATAGTATTTTTTCCACCCAAGATATGGTAGGATTTTAGTGATAAAAATACTCAAATGTTTCCACCCTTCTTGGCCCTGAAGGACCAGTGATGCCCTACCATTCCCCATTGGGGAGAGGCTGTCTGCTATGGAAAATGATGGACCACCTGCCCTCAAAAGCAATATTGGAACACTGGTGATAGACACAGTTCTCACCTGTGCTGTGGTTCCCTCGCTTGAATCTTAGAAGTGCAGATCCGTGTGGGTTTTCCTCCCAACCAGACTGCTGCTTTCCTCTTCCTCATGCCTTTCCTAGCTTCTGTCTGGTTTCTGAGAATACCATCTCCCTTTGTGTTACTGAGGGGCCATGAGAATCCCAATATCAGCTGTGTGTTCAAGCATGCCAGATGCTGGCAGCTATTTCTCCAGCTGTGGTTGCCTAGGAACCTCTTTGTGCCTTCTGATCCCTGGTAACACAGCCTAACTTTTAAGTTTATCTGGGGACATTGCCTTTCCATCTGAAATTCCCTTTTCATCAAGTGATGCCTGCCGTTTTTGTCAATGTCTCTCTTACACCTTTTAAAGCCATTCTACTCCTTTTGGCTAGACATTGATGTTGAAGGAATGACACAGGAAAGAAAGGCGCTTCCCTGTGAAGAGCATCCTTAAGGCCCTCCCCTTCATATTCACTCTCAACCAGAGTTTCTGTTACACAGGCAAGTGAGCCAAAGAGCTGAGCATGAACTTCCAACAGAAACACCTTCTACTTAAAAACCAACCATATAATGTGAAAAGAAGCTAAGGTTATAATACTACAGATGTTTCAGCCCCCTAAAATACATTAGTCCTAGTAATAGAAAGACTAGCTTTTTCCTTGACCTTGAAGCAACATTTTTGGTAGCATATTTACATAGGGCAGGTAGATCACTTTCTAGGATTCATGCCTTTATTCAGCCATTCAGCAATTATATCTCTTGCTCTGTGAATACCCCCTGAGACCAGACACCATCCCATCGATAACACACAGAAGGAACAAGGCATGCTTATCTGTTTTTGTGGGGCCTCTGCTGTACAAAGGCCAGCAATAAAAAAAGGTCAGCAACAGAGCAAAGTAATGTCACATGATGACGAACATGATGAGGGAACTAAACAGATATTGAGACAGAGGAGTCCAAATAGAAAGGGTCGTTTTGCATACCATGAGCAACAGGGAGATATCTCAACAGATAACTGAATTTGCATCCAGCCAGATCTCAGAATCTGATCTGGATAAAGGAAGATTTGCAAGTACAGTCTCCTTGAGAATTCACAAATGACTGGCTCATAGAGCAAGGAGGAGCAGGGTGGTTAACAAGAGAGAAAGGTTGAGAAATGTGGTGGAAAATGGGGTTGGGGCAGAATATGTGGGGCTTAAGCACTTGAGGATTACCAAGCATGAAGAAGAACACAATCTAATCCATAAAACACCAGGGTCCCCTGGCTGTGGAAGAATGGTGACTAGCAAAGGCAGGACAGATAGAAAGTTGGGCCACTACGAAGATTTAGTGGTCCAGGAGAGTGTAAGAAAGATAGAGATGGGTGCAGTGTGTATGTATTCAGAGAAGGTAAGAAAATGGTACAAAACTAGAAAGAGAGGCTGGATAAATTGCTCAATGTGCTTTGCAAGCATGAAGATCTGAGTGTGAATTTCAAGTAAGGAGCTGGTAATGACTGCCTGTGCCTATAGCCCCGGAATTGGAGGGGCAGAGGCAGGCAGAGTCTAGATGAAATGGTAGTTTCCACTTTAGTGACAAGGTAATAAGGTGGAAAGCAATAGTGGACAACATCTGATATTCTGCTTGGTCCTTCACATGTACCATGCGTTAGCAAGGGAATACATACCCACACTTCCATGTGCATGCAACACACACAGGAAGTAAAGGGAAAGCTAAAACTCATCATGCTCTCACTTTCTAAGCACTACCTTCCAAGATTTTAATTACACAACTATAGGCCTTTGAGGCAATAATAGTAGCAGTGGGTGATATGAGGTTAAACCTTGATATGCTGTCCTGATCTGGTGTGTTTTTTTGATCTAAACAAGAAGATGGTATATAAATTTCAGGAAGAAATGCACACATGAGTATTTGTGTGTGTGTGTGTGTGTGTGTATGTGTGTGTGTGTGTGTGTGTGTGTGTGTGTGTGTGTGTTCTATTGATGCTGGACAAGTAGCATTTTCCAGATTATTCTTAAGCTATAATCCCACAGTATATGTAAAGGGAATAGAGCCCTTCCTCTAAGCCTGTGGCATGTACCTTCAAGGTACCATTTGAGGAAATGGGAACCTCTTCTAGAAGCAAAATATCATCCATTCTCTCACCTAGAGGCAGATGTGAAGACAGTGTGGACTTGTGTATACATAACAGGATTCTGATGCTCCCCATCCCTTCCACCACCATCTGGGAAAGGGATATTAAGATGGCGCAATCTGCATGGCTTTCGGGCCTTAGCTAGTGAACTGTCTAAAGATGACCAGGCATTGTGTGCACTCAAATTAGAAACTGCACTCTTCTCCTCCTCCAGCTAAAAGCTAAGCTGCTGATCCAGCTCCTATGTACTCCAGTCCAGTACTCCAAGCTTTTATTATCCTCTGGTTTTTACCAGGAAACATGGCAGTAAAACTTGCAAGATGGCCATCTGTTAGCTGCACCCTCCCTGACCCAGTTTACGATGCAAACATTATTAGGATAAGCTGACAGGTTATGGGAGTTCAAAGCATGGTTTCTCTTCTGCCTGAATATGTAAAAGGAGATTTAGGGACAAAGGGGTCCTTCCACTTGGACTGGTTTATGACAAACGAAGCTTATGAGGCCAAGAACCCTCCTCAGTATCCATCATTCCATACTTGGAACCTGGCTCTTATTGCTAATTATTATTTTTTTTGCTTTTAGCTCAAAACACTGGAGTCTCAACGTTATATAGGAATTCATATGGTGCGCCCGCTGAAGACATCAAACACAACCAGGTGATGTGCAAGCAACATGTTTGTATTCTTGTTCCTGTTGACTCGAGTGGCCTCAAATTCTAAATTGCTTTCTCAAGAAGCATATTGACTTCTGGCTCACATTCATCCAAACAAAAGCTACCCCATGTTCTGTCCCCATGTGCAGGAGAGCATATGTGTGTGGTGCAGTAGCAGGCTTTAAATAGCCTCAGGCTTCAGAACAGCCCTTGGTTTCACTGTCACTTCCTACGTGGCAGTAGAAAGTTGGTGTCACATGACCTTTAGTATGGCGGTACTTACGATGGAGGGCCTTTAAGAGGAGGAGTCCGGTGGAAGTTCATTAGCAACACTGACCCTGAAAATGACTACAGTAGTTCCTGGGAGGCCCAGAGTTAGCTTTCTCAGGAGCCCACCCCTCTCTCCTGGGGGAGAGTCCCATCCTTAGGTGGTCTCTCTCACATACATGAATGCTCTGTAGCCAGTGCCATGCCCTCTATCATGAAGCCATCACTAGGCAGTCCAGTGCTGAATGCATGCCCTTGCACATCCAGAACTATGAGGTAAATTATCCTCTTTTTCTGCAAAGCTATCCAACCTCAAGTATCCTATAACACAAGTGAGAAATAGACTAGAGTTGAATCTAAAGGAAAGCTCCAACTAAGCAAGTATAAGATGCCGATGACTAAAACAGCATTGTCTGTTGACTGGCCAGGTATTGGGCAGTTTCTATTACCCATTCATCATCTGTGATTAACACAAAAGCATTTCATTACACATAGTGCTTACCAACAACAGAAATGCTACTCAAAAAACTAAACAGAAAACCCTGACTGTAGTCTGAGTCTTTGCTTTCTTTGGGAACTATGTGTTAAAGGATCATTTTGCCCATTTCTATGGAGACTATCAGAACAGGACAGAGGCTAGGCCACCCTGAAATACAGCTGTTTGCTGCCCTCACTCCTGTGGATGGCATCACAGCAAGTTTGGCTTTTTGCTGCTAATAACCTCATCAACCCTAGATTCTGAAGGTGCTTACATGCTTGGCACACTTCAGAAAAGTTACATAGAGATGAATAACCAAAAACCATGTGTCTAATTGCAATGACCAAGTGCAGGACAGTGTGGAGAGTATAACAGCAGCTCCCAGCAGCACAGCCCCCTCCAGTAGGTGGACATGTCCTGTGTAGTCCTATTTCTAAGGAGGGGTATGAGAATACTAAACTGCTCTTGAACTTCAATTGGATTTCATGTCTGGTCAACCATCCGCAGGAAATGGGATCCTGAGCTGAGGCAATACCCTCCTACCTTCGGTTTTCCAGTCTGTGCACACCCACTCTGGAGGACATCTGGCGTTGTTGTAACTCCCCATGAATGCAATGGCCCAAGAGCCTGCCTAACATATTGTTAATAGCTAACTGCCACCCTCACTTCAATACTGGGCTCTGCTAAAAGAAAAAAAAAAAAAGGACATTGAATAAATAAACTGGGTCATCAAAGTAACAGGAAATCACCAGGGGGGGCTCAAGTAAAGATGGGGATGGAGTGTGTTAGAGATTTCAACTCTAGTTATAGAAATCAACCCTTGTAGCAAATATCATGAAATTCTGTAGCTACATGGATAAAGAATCTCAAGCTCTCAAAGAGATTTGTGGGGATAAAGAGATACTCTTGATTTCACAACCAAGAGTACAGGATTCTCCTTTAGTTAAGAAGATGGAGAACAGCTTGCTGCAGAATCAGCATCCCATAGCAGCCTTTCTGTCCATGCAATCCTGCTAATGAATCCTGCTAACAAAAATACACCCTGGTGTAGCCCAGGCACAGCCTGACTACAATAGCTCCAAAGATTGTTCCCTGCATTTGTAGAATAGCCCATAATGTTCTCAACAGCATAATTTTAAGAATATTCTGATTATTTATGAAAATCAGAACTAAGATTTGCAAAGTACCAGAGAACAAACTCTTGACATTGGCGAGGTATGGTTCCTCAGACCCATAATCCTAGCACTCAGGATTCCATTGCCATTACTTCAAAGCCAGCCCAGGCTACATGGCATGTTCTAAGCCAGACAGGGTTGAAGAAAGAGAACCTGCCTCTAATCAAAGTCACAGAGAACTGGCAGACAGCAGCTGACTTCAGAGAGGTAGGTCTCCAAGGCAATGAGGAGTCTGAAGTGTAGTATTAGGGTTTTGGCCTAGACTTTTGGGCCTTTTTTAAAGGTCTGACCAGGAGTCAGGCAGTCTGGTAGTCCAGCAGTCTGGCAAAGCAGCCTCAGGCAGGTCTAGGCCTATGGCCTGAGGGGGCCAGAAACCTCATACTACACTGGAGTGTTGAGAAGGGGGCCCAGGTGGCAGCTCCTCATGGTGGGAGGGAACCATACTTTCTGTGACGCTACAGAAAAGGAGACATGCTCAGGGGCACCCATATGACTCCCAAGAATTCCATGCACATTCTTAGTAAATTATGTAAAGTCTCCCAGGAGAAATAACCAACAATGTAAAGTAAAGTTGATGATCCTGGGTTCTTAGGCCTGATAACAAACCACATACATTTTTTAACACTCCCCAAAATCCCAGTGAATGTCTACTCATCAATCCTATGCTTAGAAATGCAAATATGTTTAATTACATGGCCTTTCTGGCAGTGGAAGGTTTTGTTCATAAACTCTCAACAAAGGGGACTTCTGTTTTGATGACCAGAATTCAAAGTTACACTCAAACCATGACCTTGAGAATTTTTGTGTGTGTATATGTGTCCTGAGTCCTAATCTCATGTAAATAGACAATTATAAATGTAACCAAAAAGAAGGACAATGAATATTCAGGAACAGCGTTTACCTTCAGTCCTCCACTGGGAAGAAGCAAAAATTCAAACTGATTCTTCCTTCTTCCGTTTCTGTATACCACTTCCTGTCTCTTCTGTCAGTGGCTTTAAAATCTAGGCATGATCACTCCTCCCCATTTCTTACCCCTTCACCCCCCCACTACCACCACCCAGGGCTATCAAACCATAGATCTGTAGGCTCCCAAACCCAGACTATCGGATTCAATAGATATGGGGTTTAACCCAGTCACTTACATTTTGGACAGCCACCTGCTGCTGTGATTACATTGAGACCCAAGAAACAGAATGAATGGAAGTCCTTACCTCTTGGTGCACTTCATTAATGCTCTGAAGCTTCATTTTTCCCAAATGGAAAACATTGAAGATTTTGTTATGAGCAACTATTTTTTTCTGATGTTGTAACAAAATACTGGAGGTTGAGTGCTACATAAAGGAAATAAGTTTAGTTCCTGATTCAGGAATCTGAAGGTACAAAATCAAGAGGCCCCATCTGTTCAGTCTATTTAAAAAAGAAAAAAAAATGTCCTGACTGCACAGTGTGGCTGAGAAGTGGAAAGGGGATTTGATTGCTACAGAAGAGGCCAGCAAAATCAGAATCAGATGTGCAGACAGATAAGTAAACAGAAAGATGGAAGACACAGATACAGGCCAATGTGGCATGCACATACATTCATTTCTGTGAGACTTTGAGGAATAAGAAAAGGCAATGCCTACTGAAATAAAGACATTGAGTTCTAGCAAGTGCCCCATGCAGCTTTCCAAGGCTTCTGACTGGGCCCTTTAGTGCTCCAAGCTTGGACTGCAGCACAGCCTCACAGAGCACACAGCTCTTCATGAAATGGAAAGAGCACCCTCCCATGCACGCTGCCTGCTAGCCCAGCCTTTAGGATATTACAGGCTATTGCTAAATCCCTCTCGTGCCCAGAATCTGGGACTACTAGAGGTTAATGCTCCATGAACATCCAGGCTTTCACAAGTAGACTGAAGTCTCACTCATTTGCCACCACTAACTGGAAGTACGAGGCATCCTGGACAGCCTCTGTGATGAAGTTCACCACTTCTGTGGAGATCTGATCGATTTCTAGTATAAATCAATTATATATAAAAGATAGAGTTTCTCTTACTTGAGAGAAGAATTATATGTGGACCATTAGAGGCATCCATTTAAACACATTGTGCAAATTACAAATCACTACCTATTAACTAAACTCATCTCTAAAGGAGACTACCACACTGAACCTTAGTAAAATTAATAGGGAATTACTGAATCTGCTGAAAAGTAATCAAAGTTTCTTTCCCAGACTGTTTTGTAATCCATGCCAGACATCCTGGCTATTATAAGCTATAGACTTTGCACATTGCTGTGGACACTGGCTGTGGGATCCCCATCATTCCACATCTTAGGAACATCTGCTCACAATGAGAAGTCAGGTACCAGAAAAGGAATCATATTGTCAGTCAAAACAGAAAGAGATTGGGTGCTGGGGGGCAGTCCACTAATTATTAGCCTAGAAATGTTCCTTATCTTACTCTCACAAAGCCAAGCAGAGAAACCATTTCTTGACTTCTAACAAGGTTCTTGTGACCTCTGAATGTTTTCAGACCCTACATAAGATAACAACCCACAAAGGCCAAAAAAAAAAAAGTACAAAGAGTACAAAGTACACCAGAGAGCATGGATGGCGCACTTTCTGGTGAACAGCTTCAGAATGCCCCTGGAGTACTAAGGATCAAGACCTTGTGCATGGCAGGCAGGTCCTTCTCCAATGAGCTGCACCCCTCAGTCTTCTTCATTTTTAACTTTCAGGCAGAGTCATGCTAAGTTGCTGAGGCTGACCTGGAACTCCCAAGGCCCCAACTTTGCATCCTTCTGCCCCAGCCTCCCTCATATGTGGTTTTACGGGTATAAACCATAATTTGTGCAGCATTCTTTAATTTAATCAGTTTTTAATTGCACTGACTGTTAGGAAACATTTGGTCTTCTAGAGGGTAAAATATTTGGAATGTGTATCTGTCTTAGGTTCAGGTCACTTTGAGCAGGTGTGATGGAGTAGACAAATCACAGGAAAACCACAGTTCTTTATATAAACACAGGAGTGTGTTATAAGCAGGAGATATGTGGTCATTAGACATTGTACATTTCCAAAATCTGATAAAAATGAATGTGTTTTCTTCTGTAGTTTAGTTCACATGTCTTTACCTAATAAGATAGCAGGCATACAATTGCAAACAGTTGGGGGTTCCCCAAAGGGTTAAACATAAAGTTGCCATCCAATTCAAGGTACACATCCTCCCCCCCAAAAAAAATACAAGAAGGGATTCAAATAGACAGAGGTACATCCATTTATTCAATTTGGTTTTGGATAAACAAATGTGTCCATTTTTATTCATTCTCAAAAAATAAAAATCTGACAAATACAGCACATAGCAGTGATGAGAACTTACTGAGAGAGAAAAGCCAGACACGCAAGCATAAAGACTATACCATTCTACTCATGTGAGGCTCCAAACGTAGGCAAATCTATAGAGACAGAAATCACTGTGGATATTTCCAGGATCTAGGAGTGGGTGATAAATTTCATGAGTACAAAACCTGGAGCCACAATCCTGTCTCGCCAAGGATCCCCTGTCTCTGCCTCAATGGTACAAGAGCTATAGGCAGCTACCACACCTATCAACCTTTCTGTAGGTTTTGGGAATCCAAACTCTGATCTTTAATGTAATGGCAAGAACTTTATTCATTGATGCAGCTCCCTAATCCCCTGGACCTCCCTGGCCCTCTCTTTCCTGGCTAGAACATCAGAAAGAGTACTCGTTCTCACACAGGGCAGCTAAAGACCACGCCACTTTCACAGAAGTAAGTAGGCTAGTGGTGAACAGAGGCCACAAGAGTGGAGAGGAAGGGGAAGAGAGAAAAGAATGAATGCCGGATAAGGAGTCTTCAGCCACGAGACAGGGGAATAAACATCTATAGTACCACACAGTGACATTCATGATGAGTTTTGTGGACTTTATAAAGAACTAAAAGGAGAGTTTGAAATTTCCAGCACAAGGAAATAAGCAGCCAAGAAGGTTAAAATGATACTCAACACACTGAATACCAGCATCCCCAAACTGCACACCATACATATTAAATTAAAAAGTCAAATTATATGGCCAGAACACAGCCACTGGCAGTGTGTGTGGAAAATGTGGAGCAGGCTCCAGTCCTTTCTGTGCCGGGTGGGGAAAGGGGGTGGGTTAGCGAATTGCTCACCCAGAGCGACACTCTCTCTCTCTCTCTGACAGGTTTCAGCACAGCCTGTCCCCCAGGAGCCCAGCAGGAAAGACTATGAGACCTACCAGCCGTTTCAGAATTCTACCCGAAATTATGATGAGTCCTTCTTTGAGGACCAGGTCCATCACCGCCCTCCAGCCAGCGAGTACACCATGCACCTGGGCCTCAAGTCCACCGGCAACTATGTCGACTTCTACTCCGCTGCCCGTCCTTACAGTGAACTGAACTATGAAACGAGCCACTACCCGGCCTCGCCCGACTCGTGGGTGTGAGAAGCCAGAACATGAGGCACTCCGGGAACAGTGCATGTGCATGCATACCACAGGACATTCTGTTTCTTTTCTTTTATTCCCCCCTCCTGCAAATTTAGTTTGTTAAAGCCTGTTCCATAGGAAGGCTGTGATAACCAGAAAGAAATACTCAGAGCTATTTTAGAAAGCTAAATGAATCGAGAGTTAACTGGGAAATCAATAGGAAGCAAAATGCAATCCTAAATCAACACCTTTCTAGTTTGAACTATAGATTTCAAAGTGCTTTATAGGCCATGTGGCTGAAGGAAGGAGAGAGGAAGACGGTCAGGGTGGTGCGCGTGGAGGTTATCGCTAAGCACAAGACAGAGTAGTTTACACACTATGGGGGACGGCTTCACGCTTTGTTTACTCTCTTCATCCGTGTGACTCTAGGCTTCAAGTTGCATTGGGGTTTCTCTGTACAGCAAGACGTCTCTTGCCTTTTGTTAATGCATTGTTGTAAAGTATTTGATGTACATTACAGATTAAAAGAAGAGAGCATTGTGTATATTACACCAATGCTGCCGTGTTTCCTCATCAATGGTTCTAAATATTGCTTCAGTTTCAAACTTTTGAAAGATGTATGGATTTCCAGTTTTCTTTTCTTTCTCCCAGTATGTTTTAACAAAAAGAAAAAAAGAAAAAAAAAAACAGGAAAAAAAAAGGAATATTTAGCAGTATTGTTCGTTCTGATATGTGATTTGTTTGTGGCAACTAAACAAGGCATCCAGCAGTTTCTCACAGCTAACACGTCATTCCACACTCCTTGTCAACAAAGTGCTTTTTCACTGCCTAAAATTTTAGATGTAGATATTTGAAATAGATTTTTTTCATTTATACCAGTTTTCTTTATGATGATACAGTGTTAAAAGAAAATAAATTACAATTGATCTGTCATCCATATTTGCTAAGAATGTCTATTTCCATGGACCAATCTTACAAAATACACATTCTTGCTTGTGTGTCTGTGCGTGTGTGGGTGTGTGTATGTCAATGTATGTATAACGATGACCTGTGTGGGAATTTGGATAGAGGCGACTTCATCTGCTGTCCATCTTGTACAAGCCTTTGGTTTTCAGTATCGGCGTGCATCACTTTGTTCCTTTTGTAATGTATCTACTGTTCTCACCGTCTAGTGGCTCAGGATATTAGCCCAGCTGAAGTAAAGTAGGATTTTCACATGTTCACACATTCTTGGATACCAGTTCTTTCTACAGGTCAATCCTTTCCACATTTATGCCCTCAGAACATGCTAAACCATGGCCGACTGGATAGTTTCACTTTGGGGCCAATTACTTGAAGTATCCTTAGAAGATGTAAACTGCTCGCCTTATTCCTTCTCAAACTTTTTTTGTTCATGTGGCAGGGAGCAGTAGACAGTTATGGGCTAGGTGATTAAAACTGAACTTGAAGCTAATGATAGACTAGTGGTTAACAGAGCTAAGAAATAAGGCTAACCATTCCAGAGAACGTGGGCTGTGGGGAAATTAGCTTTGCTCTTTAGATGCAAGTGACTGAGGCCAACAGGTGCCTGGCAAATGTTAACTGTTCTTGGAAAAAAAATAAAAAAATAAATAACGAAATAAGTTGGCTGCCATCTTCCTTTAAAAACTTGATCCCCCACACCCATCACTACTAACTTTTTCTACATATTTAATTCAGCTCAAAGCCTAAGAGCAATGGTTTTCTTCAGAGTTAACAATGATTCAATTATACTTTATTCATCCAGTATTTGGGAAAAGAAAGTTAATTTCCAGAGTGGAACATCAGGCAGTGGCTTACATGTGAATTATCCTATAAATTGCATAACACCGTGTTGTTTTGTCTACTAAGGACTCTCTGAGTACCCTCAAAGAAGTGTGTCCCATCCATGCAGAAAGATAAATATGTAGCATCAAGGACACTTTGTATTTTTATGTCACAGGATAAAATAGTTGTGTTTATCAAAGCAGAGAATGTAGTGTCTATCATTTACCACAGTCTAGTAGCTACATTAGTCTTTTCATCCTCACGTTTGAAGCTAAGCAGAGGGAGATAAACACAGGTGTTGAGGATCTCTTTCCAGAAAGGAACTTACTTTCTTTATGATTTTGAGTCTCAATTCATGACTCTCATCAGTAATTCTTGGAAACCTTTGCTATTGATAGCTCTTTAGGAGTACATTGTACTAGGCTATGATTATCTGATCTATATACGATCCCCTGGCATCAGAGGTAGAGGTACAAAAGATTTAGAGTGATCAAACTTATTTCAGCCAACCAATTTTTCTTTTTTGAATGTGTTCCTACAGACATAGATACAAGACAAATGTAGAGTATAGGGGAAAGAAAGATGATTAGCAATGGAAGAAGAGGAAGAAAGGAATGAAGGAGAGAAGGAAGGTATAGGTGAATAGGTAGATAAATCAATGGAAAAACTTCACCTGACCTGTAGAGTAGCCCAAAGTCCCCATAGGCTTCCATGGCAAAAGTTGGTCAGCAGTTGAGTCATGATATCCACCATGCACTGGATAAAATATGAAGGTGGGATAGATACTTCTTTGGTTTTCCTTTCATTGTGTTGATGACCAAGACACTCTCATCCCACTTAGATGCCTCTATAATCTAGATCCCATATAGAGAAGACAATGGTAGTTTTCAGAGGAATATATGGGAACTCCAACATTTTTTTATTTTATTCTTATACTAGGAAATAAATAGACTCAATGTACTTAACAGACAAAATCCAGACCTTATATATGAAAAATAGACACCCTATTTACTTGAGAATGTCATCAACGGAAACTAAGGAACACTTGTCATCGTTATGGTTAATCTTAGCCTGTAAATAAAGATCTTTCAATACTGGATCAGTTGTAATGTTGCCCAGTATTTTGATCCTTTTTTAACAAGCATTGAGATTGAAAGTCAGAGTTTAAACAGCAGCAGGGTAAACACCACTACAAAGCTCCATGTATTTTATGTCACGTTTCTCTTCCCTCAGCTCTCCTTTGTTGTGTAGTGCTGTCCCCATTGTCCCTGGGAATTGTGCCTCCAGAAGTGCAATTTTTGTCTGGAGAAACTAGGTATTGCTCACATGGGTGGAGAGAATACAACACAGCCCTGATTTGAGAAGCTGCTGTTTTCAGCAATACTCACCCAGACCAACGAGGACACTCTGGCCAGTACATCTCCACCTGTTATACAGAGGATGCCATGGCCAGTCTATTAACCCAAGGCTAGCATTATCAGCTAATCTTTGCCACCCAACCAACAGCTATACTGGAACCTCAGTACAACCAACGAGAAAAGTAAGCTTCTAGGAAGTACATGCTGTATATTAGAGATTACAGATTATCCAGCCCACTCACACCCAGAAAGGTTTCTGGGAAAATGTATTCCTGTAACTCTGTTCTCCAAGTTGTTCTGCTTCTTCCTCAGGATAACAGCTATCACACAGCTTGCTTTGGGGCAGGGAACCTGTGAATCTCCCAGCTCTTCATACTTTTTGCTTCTCACTCTTCCGGTGACCACTTAGCTAGCTCACCTGTCCATGTTTGGACACCAGGTGCTGATAAGGAGTTTAGGTGCATATCTGATCCCATCTGAAAATCTGACACTTTCTGATTCTCATTTACTTTGAAGTTCCCACACTAGTAAAGCAAACTAGTATGTGAACTCTTAATAAGAGAACTAGACGTTGAGTTGCCAAGGCTTCATTTGGGTCTTAGAAACTAGCTCCTTCCTTTGGTGCACCTCAAGCCAGAATCTCACTAACAGTGCCTTGGAGGCTCTGTGGGGAGAATCTCCACATGGAGTAACCTCATGTATTCTGTAAAACTAAGTGAATGTAACGTCCTGGGCTCTTCTTGGTCTTGCAAAGGGAAGTGAGTAAGATTTCTTGCTGTTATATGAACTACAACTGGAAGACTTTATTTTGTAGACATTTATGCCCTCATTGCATATTCCAGTGCTTTCAGGCCTATAATCCCAGATACTTGGGAAATTGATAGAGGAGAATCAGAAGTTCAAGGCTAGCCTGAGCAACTTAGTGAGACCCTGCCTCAAAGTAAATGTGATTTGCTCAATAGAAAAATCACTTAAATACTATGCAAGAGATTCTGGGTCCAATGCCAATAAAGGAGGAAAAACACATGAAATATGAATTATATGAGTAGGTAGCAATAGCTGCCACTTGATTGCTAGAGGCTCACCTGAAGATCCCTCTGACATGTGAGCTTGAGTTTCCAAATGCCCAGAAATATAAAACCGTTCCTTAGGTATTAGAAAGAAATCTTACAGCAAAGAAAGTACACTGTATTTCAACACTTGGTGTCACTAATGCTGATGATAAATCCAAAGGGAATGTTGCAAGAGGCCATTAGAAACTAAGACTCTGAAATGAGATATAAAGTCAAGTATCATCTCCCTAAGGTAGAGAGTTGAAGAGTTAAGATGGATGGAAAATACATTTTTTGAAAGTACTTGGAGAAAAGAGAGACCTGAATGGTGAAGTCCTAAGGGAATGCCAGAATTCAGCTCCAGCAAGTCGGAGTCAGAAGCACACAAACACACAGGAGACATCTTGGGGAGCAAAACTTGATTTTTTTTTCATTTTTTTAATTTTTTTCTACTGTCTCTTTTTTCCTCTTATCCTTTTTATACCACATAAGACAAAAATTTCTATGCAAGAAGAAAATCATCTCACAACCAAAAGTTACATATTTTCCAAAAACAAAATCTATACATAGGAAAAAAATCAAATTATGATCATGTTACATGTTTTTCTTAGAAGCCCACATATAGTAAAACATTTTCCTTTATATCAGTTTTTCCACCATAACACCTTCACCCAAAAGCAATGATTCTTTCATTATTGAGTAACAAAGTTTTAAGCAAGCCAAGTATAGTTCAATCAGTTCCTTTACATGATCAGGAGGCAGGTTGAGGTTTCAGTGTAGCACATTCTTATCCTATTTCTAAGATAGATCTTCACGCAAGTGGACTAACTAACCATCTATTTTTTTCTTTATACACAATAGGGTCATTTAATTTCCTTTCACAACTTTGTTTTTCCAAGGTGCATACTAAAACTTGTGATTCATTCTGTAAGCTACATGACCAAAAAACTCAGACCTAACCTTGGGGACAGGGACATAATTGATCATCAGCCTATTTTTCTACAGGCAGAATACATGGATCTTCCTTATTTTTATTTTCCATCCTCAGAAAATCCCATTTTTAAACATCATTGCTCTATAAAATTTATCTTCATCATTATGATCTGCAACTAAATTGTCCAGTGAGGAGTGGGACTGTCCCATGAAACAATCACAATATACTAGATGCAGAGGGATTCTTTCACATAATAATTACACCATGCTAAATACAGTGTGAACATGCTATCAGCAAGCAAGGGGCATTCTGTAGACCATACACACACACACACACACACACACACACACACACACACACACACTGGGGCTTGGCCTCTCCAGGGTGCACCCCCCAGAGCTGTGCCATTGGATGAGCTGTACTTCATAGTTCCATTGCAGATGGCAGCCCCTCCAACATAGCCATGGCCAGAGGAAGTTGGATACTTAGGAAGGGGCTGCAGAAGAAAGCAAAGAGCATTGTGCTACTGACAAAATCAGGGAGGCTTTCATAAGAGGAGTTATCAAATTCTCCTGACTGGCACACGAAATAGTGAAGAGGAAGATGGTGAGAAACCACCTTTGTGGGTACGTGGGACCTTGGAGAGTGGCTACAGAAGCAGAAGGTGAGTGAGGAACACTGTCCAGAGACATTCAAGAGTGTGCAAGGCACTATTGTGGAAGAACTGTGAAAGCTTATAGGCCATGGAGCATAGCTCATGCTGATGATTTGACAACCCCTGCTACACACACACACACACACACACACACACACACACACACACACACACGCAGTGTTTTAAGCTCCTGCACCATTTAACACTGTTCTCTCTGTCCTGATTATTAGGTGAGTCCTATGAGATCCAGACCTGTTTTTAAAGGAGAAATAAATTCAGTAATATCATATGGTTTTTAATGACATTAAGTAGCTAACAAATTTTATAGTCATTTAAATAAGGCCTTTTAGGCTTGGGGTTTGATTAGTACTCTGGCAAGCATAAAAGCATTATGGAGACAAAAGTATAATCAGCATCTACCCTTCACTTAGCACTGTGTCTTCCTTATGTAGCAGTGGGGATCAAGTTTAAGTTTAATCCTTAGTCCCTTAGGGTTGGGGATCTGTCTACAGGCTTCCTCTAGAAAGGAAGCCTGCATTCTATACCACAGTGACTGCCAGTCTGTTTACTGTTGCCATGGATTCTCAGATTCCCATCCTTACCCCATCTCACTTTTCTTCTCTAGGATCCTTCTCATGACTCCTATGTGTACAAATGTGATCATTGACAGAGCACTGCCCTTTAAGAAGTTCTTGGCTAGAATACGTCCTCATCATCACCACATCTCCTTTTACTCATATATTCAGCAGAAAAGCAGGTGTCCATTTTCTAATGGCTGCAAAGAATTCTTAGGCTCATAATTGAGATCAGACATATTTCAGATAATCACACAGTTTAGTCATGTAGACCTTCATGCAAATAACATGCAAATCATTGTCCTTGGGGAAACTATGTGTATTCTACTTGAGTAGTCTGCCATTAATGAAAGAATTGCTATAATATTATTGATTATATTTTTTTTGTTGCTTTAAACTTTTCATTACTTCTTTGGGAATTTCATGCAATATATTTTGCTCATATCCCCATTACCTACCCACCCTGTTCTGTGCACTCTTACTTATTAAACCCTTCAAGTCTAACAGTGCTATTAAAATACTCTTTGATGTATTACCATCCACATGATCAACCTACCAGGAGGTCACATGCTTAATTAAATATGTTCTTTCTCTTCCAGCACCTATTAATTAGCCATACTTCCCTATAACATCTTCTAGCACTGTGAAAGTTAGTCAGTATGAATGAAGTTTCTCAATTAATACCAACTTGATTTATACATATTCTAAGATTCAAGTATGTTCTGGCTTCCACAATCAGTGCTAGACAGTAACCAGTAGTGTTGACAATAACCTAGATTGCCTGAGGGCCTATAATAGCTCACTTGCCAACAACTCCAAACAAGGTAACCTATCCCTAACACTAAGCTTTTTATTTGTTAGCATGTAGTATCTAGGAGGGGCATTGTAATCTTGTTATAGTGTATCTCCATTAAAACTCATTTCATATATATGTCTGTATATATTATCACTATATTTTGTGGTTGTAAGTTTTCTTATAACTTTTTCCCAAAGGTCTTTATTGTTATTTATCCATTAAGCCAGAAGGAAAAAAATTAAATTTCTAGAATTAAGAAAAAAAAAAAGAAAGAAAAACACCACATACCAAAACCCATGGGACTCAATGAAGGCAGTCCTAAGAGGAATATTTTTACTTAAAAATACCTATAAAACACATGAGTTTGTGTACAAATACACATATATAGTTTAAATAAAATTTTTTCAACCGAGCTGACAGTGTTCCCTCTAAGAGTCAAAGACCACCTAACAACAACATTAGGCAAGACAACCCCTCTCTTGAGTTGTTGGTATGGGTTATCCAAAAGACTCTCAAGACATTATGGGCCATTGAAATTGCCATTGGTTGCCCCTAGAAATAGATGGTAAGTTCCCATTGTTGAAGATACCATGCACTTCAGACACAGGGCCCAGAGATTCTTGAGCTGGAACTGGCCTGAAAGCTTCCTCTAGTAGGACTATCTCTCATGACAACAGAACTAGAGATGAAATCAACAGTCTACCCAGTTATGATGTCTGTGAACCACAACAATGACCAGCATGGCGTGATAACCCTAAGCATGCAATAGTGGCATACACAATTTAGTAATAAATAACAATGCTCTAATTGGGCTTAAGATTAGTTCAACAAGATGAAAACCATGCCTGGTGCTGGAAACCAACTTAGGGCCACTGAAGTCCACCCTAACCTTACTAACCCAGAATAATCCCTAACTACATTATAAATATTTATCTTCACACCCAAGATAAGTATAGTCCTCATTCCTCATTAAGGAAATTTCTCTTTGCATCAGACAGAAATTATTACAGAAAACTACAACCAATCAAAGAGTTGTGGAGCCTAGGCCCAGCTGATGCATCTATAATACCATGTCTGCAATTAAGACTCGGGAGCATTGTGGGAGAGAGGAAAGACTGTTAAAGGCAGAAAAGGGAGTTTGCTGTGTGATTATATCTTGACATAAACTGGGATGACAGCAGTCACACAGACTGAGGAAAACTCATGAAGTCTCAATTCTGTATAAAGAACTAGAGGCAACTAAGGCATGGCAGAAGTGCTCCCTGGTCTTCCTCAGGGAAGAGCACACCAATAAACTGTCCAATGTCAAAAGGGAAGCCCTGAAAGCATACATACATACAAGTAACATTACATAGACTGAGCAGGCTGTATTTGTGTATTTATGAATACATACATACACATATAAATATATATACGTGTCTATTTTAAAATTAATGAAAAAGAGGACAAGTATTTAAAGAGAAAAGGGCGTATATGGGAAGGTTTAGAGGAAGGAGATTATAAAATATTATAATCTCAAAAAATAAAAAAATAAATCAAGGCTGAACTTAATGAGATAGAAAAGAAAAAGGCTCAATAAAATGAAGAGTTGGTTTTCTAAAGGATTAATGAGGTTGGCAAACCTTTAGAAAAATTAACCAAAAGGAAGAGGATCAATATTAATAAAATTATTTGAAAAGGAAGACATTATAATGAATTCATGGGAAATTTAAAGGCTCAAAAGTACATACTTTAAAAAATCTATAATCCACTAAAATGGAAAATCTAAAAGAAATAGATGAATTTCTAGATATATCCATCTCACCAAAGCTAAATCAAGATGAACTAAATAATTTAAATAGACCCATAACATCCAACGATATAAGAATAATAGTTTAAAATATTCATGTCATTAACTATTTAGACATAATTCATTCAATCGCAAAAGTTAGGATTGAAAATGGTCCACCCATATAATTTAAACTACATGCATGTTGACTATTCAGCTGTGCTGTGAAAAAAAATTGCTCTGAACATTGTTCAAGAATATGCAATCTGGGGGCTGGGGAAGGGTAAAGAAGCTGTACATACAAGCTTGACAACTCACGTTCAGACCTAAGTATTTACATGTGTTAATAACCCCAGTACTGGGGAATGAGGCAGAGGCAGAGGAAGAAGGATTACTGGAGCTTTCTAGCTACAAGTCTAGTTCCAGATTCAGTGAGAGACCTTTTGTCAAAAGAACAAAGCGGAGAGTGGTAGTGGGGGACACACAACATTCTCCTCTGTCCTCTGCACCTGTATGTAAAGGCATAGACATCTGTATGCATTCCTATCCAAAACACACATGCATCGATAAATATTTTTAATTATATCTTTAGTTATTATTGTAAAAGTCTATAATAAACATTACATTGAGATTACATGTTGGTATATCCAGAAAAGCAAGAAAAGACAATAATTTTTGTAAGTGAAGGAAAGGGGGGCTATAATCATTGTTCTGAGCCAGTTATCCTGGGCTACAAGCATCAAAACCAGGATTGGATCATATTAAAGCTGAACAGGCAGTCTGGACTCTCTCTCTCTCTCTCTCTCTCTCTCTCTCTCTCTCTCTCTCTCTCACTCACACACACACACACACACACTTTCTCTCTTCTCTCTCTCTCTCTTCTCTCTCTCTCTCTCTCTCTCTCTCTCTCTCTCTCTCTCTCCCTCCCTCCCTCCCCTCCTTCCTCTCTCCTTTATTTTTTTCCTTTTGTTCTGGTTTAACACACATGAACCTGTCTTAATTCTAATACTCTCCAGAAGGCAAAGCTGTTAACCTCAAAATCCAAAACATATTTGGTGTCCAGACCGTTCCTGCTTTCGCAAGTCAATTGCAAAGCAATGAAAGTGGAAAGAACACTGAATAACTGGCATCCTTGGAAAACTATAGGATCTTGGAATTCTTCTTCCAGGATCTTGGCCCCTAACCTCAGGCTCACGTTCTTTGACAGACCCATGTGCTTCCTTGGAGGCCATCAGCAGAATCTAGATTCATTAAGAAAAGCTAGTGTTACAGTCAGAGTAGTGATTGCAACAGTGTTGGTCACCAGAGCATGGTGCTATTGCCCTTCAATCTTAACCCAATTTTTAGCAAGGGTTCACAAGGCTAGCCAGCAGGTGATGGCATAGAGGTAACATTAGAGAGAGAAAGAAAAGTTCCATGAACCCGCACTATGACTAGGCACAAGCTGGTGGTGCTGCCTTTGATGGGCTCATGTGGCCCATGAAACCCAGGCTTGGTTGGCATTGGCACCTGCAGGCCAGATGCTAGAGTCAGTCTGAAGACATTTTAGTTATTCATTATTGACCAAGCTGTGGTTGTTAAGGTACCATCTCTAAGCTGATAGCTGCCAAAAAAATCATCCAACAGACATTTCAGATTAAGGCATCCTTAAAGTATGAAAAACAGCTGTCCTAGAATATAAGAAGAGGTAGATAATTAGGAAAAGATTTGCTCTCAATGGCTTTATGCATGGAAGAAAGAAAACAGCTGACAGGTTGGGAATTAACATTAAACAATAAGAATACAGCTCTAAGGATGTGAGAATGTGTCTCTGGAGTACCGTGGCTGTCACAATTCTTTTGTTGCATGTGTCTGAAACCCTGACACAGATTGCAATTAGTTGACACAAGCAAATGAAAAGTCTAGCAATGACTAGGCTTTGGGCTTGGCTAGATTCGGGGTCTAGAATCACCCCAGCTTGTTTCTCTCGGGCTCTCAAGTCTGGCTCTAGCTGTCTAGGTTTTTATCTCCAAGTTCAGAGGTAATAAGATCTCCAGGAAATTGGTGATCTCAGCCTTGACTCCATTAAGTAAGAATAAATTCAAGAAGCCTAAGCAAAACACTTGCATGTCTCATTATTGTAAGGTCATATGCTCATTCCTGAATGAATCCTTATTGTTGGAAAAAATAGAAACCTTTCTAAGCACAAACTATGCTTTTAAAAGAATCATAAGGTACAAAGTACCACACTAGAGACTTTGCTGTGCATTTCCTACATGGATTTATAAAACAATTCCTAAGAAATATCTTTGAGCTTTCTCATCTTCTAGGCAGGAAAGAGAGGCAGAGAGATTAAATAGCATGTTCAGTGCACTAGAGCAATGACCCAATGGACATAGTACTTATTGCACAGTGTGAGAACCAGAGCTGGAATCCCCAGAACCCACATAAAAGCTGGTCAAGCTGGGACTACCTGCCTGTAGTCCCAATGTTCAGAAGGAAGACAAAAAAATCTAGCTGCATAGCTAGACTATCCAGTACTGACTAACTATACTTTTAATGAGAGATATTTCCTCAGTTAAAGTTGATTGTGGTGGTATTTAATAAAACCTGAAATATCAAGAGAGCAACCCACAGTCAAACTAGGCAAAGGTGCCTCCAAGAGTACCAGGGATAACAGAGTAGTGGTAACTCACATAGCTCGGGAATTCTGGATCTCTGTGAGTACAAGGCCAAACAGCTGGGCTTCAATGCCACACACCTTTAATTGGGGGGAGGGGATGACAGGGAGTGGTGACCTACACCTTTAATCCCATAACTCCAGAGATAGAGATCTTTCTGTGTTTCTGTGAGTTCAAGGCTGATTACCAAATACAGTAGCTCACGCCTTTAATCTTAACCTGAATGGGATACAGCTGGGCAAAGAAAGTATTTAAGGCAGACTTAGGAAAACAGCAGGCATTAGAAGCAACCAGGAGCAAGGCTGAGGAAGCTGGAAGATAGATGGGTGAGATTGACTATGGTGTTTCCTCTCTCTGGTATTTCAGCCTTTCTCCAATATCTGGCTCTGAGTTTCTTACATTACATTTCATTTCAGAATTCATGCAATAGTTGTTAACAATCAAGGACTACACCTGATATAAGTCTGAGTTCTGTACACACCACACACACACACACACACACACACACACACACACACACACACACGTGCTCAAAAAGTGATGGGATTTAAAGGATAATGCTGTACTTAGAACTTTTACAATTGATTCCCACTAGAGCCTAGAGCTGCCTAGTCCAAAGCAGGATGGTCCACAGGATCCTTGACTTAAAGTCATGGCTTTATATGGATACACCCTAATTTGTCAGCCCAATTAATAAAGTAAACAGAAAGCTAGGTAGAATTCCACATGTCCCTACACTCCCTCTCAGACATGGTTCTAGATCTGTTGGGAACTGTTTCTAGTCTGGCGGATTCGCCTAAGTTTTCTTTCTGTTTATTCAATAGCTCTGACTCACCCTCCATGTCAGTCTACTAAAATTCTGGGTCTTTTTGGTTTGACTAAACTTTGTGTGCCTCATTCCAGAAATGAACCCATGTTACCAAGACCCTCTCTTCTTACATCTATGCACTTGATCTTTTCAACTGCATTAAGTTTCATCCTGTTGAACTTCTGCTTTTACATGTTCATTGCACCATTGAGGTGGCATGTTCCTTACAATAAGACTAACACAGATCTTCACCTAGCTCTCATGTTTAAAAGCAAATTGCCCATTCACAGAAATGCAGACTCATACAACATTTCAGAACCTATTTTATTGGTGAAGACTATTGCTCAGATGTTGTACAGTGTATAGAAACCAAGTGAGACTTATCAGGCCAATGTCTCCAATAGTTGCTGATCACAATGACCACATAATGTAGTAACAACATCACAATGGCCACATAATGTAGTAACAGCATCACAATAACCACATTATACAGTAACAGCATCACAATGGCCACATAATATAATAAGAACATCATAATGACCACATAAGGTAGTAACAGCATCACAATGACCACATTTTATAGTAACAATATTTCAGCCTTGAAGACGCTACACTTCTCCAAACCTTTAAATTGTGCACCTAGACTGAAAATATCTGCCTTTGTATTTCTAGACTGCTATAACCAAAATACCATAGACCATTTGGCTTTAACAGAAATATTTCCTTTTTATAATTCTAAAAGTTGGAAGACTCACATAAAGACACTAGTACACTAGAAGATTTGGGGTCTGAATCTTTGTGAGTAGAGAACCATACTTTTCACCACAGCCTCTTTCTATACTAGAAGAGAAATAGTGTGTGTGTGTGTGTGTGTGTGTGTGTGTGTGTTTTCACATGTCCACACCACACTGCTTGTTTGAATCAAGGTCTCCTCTGTGATCACACTGGGTACACCAGCTAGCTTGTGAGCTTGTGAGCTCATGGACACCTCTATATCTACCTCATCTCACCGTAAGAATGCTGGGATTACAGGCATGCTCTACCATATCTGGCTTTTACTTGACTTCCGGGGGTTAGATTTTGGGTCTTCAACTTTGGGCAAACATTTTTCCCACTGAGCCATCTTCTGGTCCAGAAAATTACTTTCTTGTCTAAGCCTCCGCTTTCTCCATTATCAGAAGAAAAAGGTCAGGCTAGAGAGATTCTCAAGGTCCTTTGCAACAGGTTTACTCTCTAATATCTATGTGCAGTGATGCTTTCCTTTCTTCCTATTATAGATTTGAATTCACACACTATTTTTAAAACAAAATTTTGTGCAAGGATAAACAAGGGTTCACATAACCTGTCCCCTACCACCTTTTCTGTCCATCCACTGAGTTTTTTTCCATTCTCTTGCCTGATTGGAAAGTCTTTCACGACAAAGTAGTTCCTTATCTATCTATAAAATCTCACCAAGTACGTGTTGATGATGGGAAAAGTGCTCTGTTCAGATACACTTCTGCTCTGTACAACTCTCTCCAGAAACTCAGTGGCATGATTTCTATTACAGGACGAGAATAGATCATCTATTAAAAAGACAACAGTGGTGCTGGGCAGGTGACTTAGTCTATAGAGTAGTACTCCATGTATAAGCATAAGGATCTCTGTTCAATCCCCAGCATCAGTGTTTAAATTCCTGGGGTGGTTGCATATGTTCATAAATCCCAGAACTGGGAAAGGAAAGACGGAGTATCTCTGGGACTTGCTGGCCAAGCAGACCGGCTGAATCAGTGAATTTAAAGTCAAAGTGAGGGACCTTATCTTAGAACCAAAGATGTCCAAGATTGATCTCGGGCCTCTACTTGCACCCACCTGCCTCCACACACACATGTATACACACACACACACACACACACACACACACACAGAAGAAGATAGTTTTTCCTCACTGACATCTTATGGTCTAGGACTTCCTCTTCCAGCTACCATTCCCCACACTGCTTCAAATGATGATGTGCCGGTTACCCATGCAAATAATCTTGGTCTCTGCATCATATGAGACGTGTTCATCTTTCAAAAGAATGAATCACAAACACAGTGTTTTGTGTTTAGCTTAGAAATGAAAAGCCACAAAATACATGATGCTGATTCCAAACCCCCTGAGAGAGACGGTCATTTATCAACTGTGTACACCCCACTCCTTGATTACAAATGTCCACCTATAGAGACACTGGTGAAGCAGAAAAATTTACTCAGAGAACACAATTTGTATAGTGCCAGTACAGGTTATTAAAATATCCAAAAACAATCACTAACAGGTTTTATTTCAAGTAGAAAAAAAATATTACAGTCGGCAACAAGAAGAGATAAGGCCTAAAACAGTTTAAGCTTACACATTTTTCTGGCCTTCAGCATCAGTCTGTGACACACACATATGGCATCTAAAAAAAGACTTTGATCTTCTTGGGAGCAGTTGCTTGCGTTTAGCCTTTCTTTACTTCATCAGACACTGTTCTGTTTTCTAGAAACATATGTGTTGATAATTGGTTTCTTAGTCAAATAAGATCACAAACAAGACATAATTTTTCCAAGTAAGAATGTCTGAGTGATAATGGTGAAAAAAGGTATCCAAAAGATGCTGGAAACCCTGGTAACACAGGCACAGACAGTCCCTATAAGGAGCTGGAACACTATCACAGAGCATACCAATCAGGAGCAGCTATGGACGCCAGGAAATCGCAATCACCATCATCCATGAAGACCCTAAAAAACTGGAGGGGGGGATGCCTGGCAGTCTGCCAGATTAAAGCCTCTGTACTCCCTGTGTCTGTTCTCCCTTTCAGTTTCTCACTCCTAGCCATTTGTACTCTCTGTAAAGGTCAAGGGCCAGAGTGGACTGACAAGAGCTGTTACTGCTCTCTCACGTTCAACAGTTAGAAAATTGGAAGTGTGTGTGTGTGTGTGTGCTCACATATGTACACAAGGGTCTTCAAAAGGAAAAAGTAAAAATGAGCCCTGTGTTGTGAACAATGCACTATGGGCTGAGAAGAAACCCTGGGCAGAACTGAATTAGTAGAGGGAGGAGTCCAAACCCTCGTGAAGCGAAAGGGGGCTGAATGTTTGTGACCGATGTAGGAAAGAAGAGCTGAGAGAGGTAAGCCCATGCTGCAGTCAGGATATTTGTGCCTCCCCCAGGAATAGTGTGTTGAAATACTAAATTGGAAGAAGCATTTGAAGGTGGGGCCTATGGGTGGTGATTAAGCCCTTATGATGTGACCCACCAGCCCCTTTCTAGAAAAGGTCTAAAGGGAGACTCACATATTAACTGTGACTTCTATATTTCACTGAACATTGATTCTTCCCAAAATACTTCCCATCACTAAGGAAAACAGATCATCTTTAAAGATGCTTTCTTGTAAACAGAGCTTTGGGTCCTCAGTTCTAGAGGTTTTATAACAGGAAATACTGTCAAATCACATAAGTCACATTTCATGGGATTTTCTTTTTTTATGTTCAACAAGGTAAATCATGATTTTTCAGGGTTCATTTGACAACTTAACGTATCTCTCATGTGGCAGCTCTTAACATGCCAAGAAACTTGTGTTCTAGAGAATTCACAAATTTGAGCTACAACCCTGCCTTTTCAGCCACATCAGAGAGTAGAACAGGGCACAACTCCTTTGCAAACAGTTCATCAGATGTGGTGGAATGCTTGCCACATGTCTGAGGACATGGTTCTCAGGATCCCCATGCAATCTCTATGGAATGTTCTAGACAGGAACAGTAAAATAAAGAGGATGAGCCCAGACGATGTTTCACATTGAGATATTCTGGCAATCATGGGAACCTTGTAACTGTTTGGGGTATGTGGTAAAGTGTGAATTTGGTGAGAGAGCAGCAAAGTGGAAAGAGGCAATGAACACTTCCAACTATACTTTGAGCAGTCTTTGAGATGATAGACACAGGAAGTTTACTCATTTCATAGAAATATTGATTATGGGAAAGCATCAGTGAGGAAATATTTTAACCACTTATTAACAACTTTTGTCTTTCTGATAAGACACACATCTTTAAGTCATCACTGTGGGAACAAACTTCATGAGTAGCAAGCCTTCTTATGATCTTGAGTGCCATCCTCCTCACACTGAACAAGAGCACTTGTTTACAGAACCTGGATGAAACAGAAAGGATTGCTGACAAAGCTATAAACAAACCTACAAATGCTTGCACAATTGGCCACAAGCTTTTCTGTACCTTGTAAGATGTGTTGTGCCTATTGAAGTCATAACTATTTCCACTGTGTTTGAAAACACTGAATATGAGCAGATGAGGCTTTTAAATGAAAAAGTCAATAAGGTGCATTTGTTTGGAATGCCGATGGAGATGGGCACAGGGCTACTTACCATGCCTGCTGGTGAGTACACAATGGGACATTTTTCATGTGGCTGCAATCCCTTGTATCATCCCAATCTTGTCTCATAATGTATCCAGATTTGAGAGTGCACATGACCAGGTACAGGCTATATGTTACAATGATAGGTTACATCGATAAATTAAAGGTATATAAACATTACTCCTGTATCAGGCCTTTCAAAATGAATAAAAGCAATGACTAAGTGTGAAAGTGAAGAAATAGGAAAGAGAAATGGTGACGCATGGGACATAGATGAAGAAAGTGAGGAAAAAGTGAAAGCAAAGGTGAGACCTTAGGGTTACTCCATCCTTGTCCAGGGCACTGACTTCCTGCCACACGGGCACTCCCAATCCCAAGTGGGCACCTTTTATCCTAAATGTTTCATGGTATGCTAAGTACTGCAGTTATTGGCTGAAGTCCTGAGCTCAGAAATATAATTGGCCTGTAAAAGAGAGGAAGGGGGAATGAAGCCTGTGGAAGAAATGCATCTCCATCTACACACTGTGTTTCTATGAAATTGTGAAGTACAAAAATACAAGAAACAAATATGTGTTTTCTAGTTTGTGAGAATTATTTTAGTATCACATAGATACCTGAGTCCTTTGGCCTCTGTCTTTCTAACTATTCTGATGGGTACTTTACTTAGAGGATATTTAAGAACATCAATTAATAGTGGGAATTGAGTTGGTTCATCAATTTCAAATGTTAGTCTACATATTTGGGCTGAATATATTTGAAAAAGTTTTCTGAAATTGGTAGAAGTGTCTTTAAACAACACTGTGCTTCACTTATCTCTGTGTACAACTAAAAGCAAGAGATCTGTACAAGTTCTGTTGGTACTTCCTGATTGGGACATTCAGCCAATCAGCACATCTCACAGCACGATTGTGTTGCTTTATCATCAAATCTAAAGCTGAAGCAAGAAGCAATGCAGGAATTGGAGTCTTTGGAGTGACAGCCGGTCACCATTCTCATAAACTGGGAACAACCAATTTATACCACATTACATGCATTGATCATTTCCCAAAGAGAAGATGGTGTGGCCACAAAGAACAAACAGTGGTTGCCTGTTCTAAAAGAAATCACAGTGTTATATTGCCAGAGCTGGCCTAATACGCCGAAAATTGAGACAAATGAAAGCAAAAGAAGGTTTTTCAGAACACTGATGGTAGGAAAACTGGTCTAGGAATATTCAAGAAACAAACACTAAGGCATAAAGCACATCAGGGGAGCTCATTCCCCAGTAGGCTGTGTGAAAATCGATATGATATTGCAGTGATTGAGAAAACTCATAAAAAACAATATCCAACTATTACCAAGTATTTTTAGTTGTTCAAGTTTTCTCTAAACATTTAAAAAACATTTACTGTATGCCCCTAGAAAAGAAACAGCCTTCTCCAAGAAGACATAAGAACACACAGATAGTAACGAATGGCACTGCATGTTCTTTAGCCATTCAGATGAGATCCATAGTGATGGAGAAGATTTGGGGATTTGTATTGTTGAAGGAAAAGCTTCCATGATTTGTAAAACAATAGATTGTGTACCAGAGAAAGTAGGCATGCCAGCACACCTGGAGCAACATAAGCTGTGAGCTAAACATTCTGGAATAATCCTGGTCTTTCCTCATATCCTCTTCTTCTTGGCATTTCTTGGTGTTCTTTCTCCTCTGTTTAATACCTAAATAATAAACTTCTTCCAGCTCCTCTCCTTGCTGCTCTGGCTTCCACTCACAGTCTGTGCAGCTGTCTACTATTGCCAGAGTGAACAGAAGTCCCTGTCTTCAGTCAGGACCAGCGTCTTGAGTTTCAGACTTTCCAAATAGCCTCATACCACACTCATGGGACAACTGTAATAAAACTCAGCAGGTAACCCACACAAAGACAATAGAAAAATGGGGGAACTTGTTGGAGAAGGAAGAATTTCAGCAGGAAAGGGACAGAGTAAGAGGGGAATGAAGATGAAAACAACTAAAATTCATTACATGTGTAATGTATGAAACTATCAAAGAAACTTTTAATTTTTTAAGAAAATATTTTAAAAAGTTGCAGATTAGAGTGAGACTGCCTTGAGAAGCTCTCTGCTAGAACTCCTGTGCATGCTCAGTGTCCCTGTGACCTCTCCCTGAACTCTTGTGCATGCTCAGTGTCACTGGGATCTCTTCCAGAACTCCTGTGCATGCTCAGTGTCCCTGGGATCTCTTCCAGAAGTCCTGTGCATGCTCTGTGTCCCTGTGAACTCTTCCAGAACTCCTGTGCATGCTCAGTATCCCTGTGACCTCTGCTAGAACTCCTGTGCATGCTCAGTATCCCTGTGACCTCTGCTAGAACTCCTGTGCATGCTCAGT
>PVIH01014545.1:0-53271 GCA_004025045.1 Sigmodon hispidus | reverse complement strand
GAATACAATATGGAGGTTTCTCAGAAAATTGAGAATCAATCTCCCCAAGGACCCAGCAATACCACTTCTGGGTGTATACCCTAAAGAGGCACATTCACACTCCAAAGGTATTAGCTCAACTATGTTCATAGCAGCATTATTTGTAATAGCAAGAACCTGGAATCAACCTAGATGTCCCTCAACTGAAGAATGGATTAACGAACTGTGGTACATCTGCACAATGGAATACTACTCAGCAGTAAGAAAATACGATATCCTAAAATTCACAGGCAAATGGATGGATTTGGAGAATATCCTCCTGAGCGAGGTATCACAAACTCAGAGAGATAAGCAGGGTATGTACTCACTCATTAGTGGTCTCTAAACAAACAAACAAGAAAAAAAGCCAAGCATGCCCAAGCTGCAAATCACAACCACTGAACAGCTTGGGATCAGAAACACCCTGGACTGACCCTTCAGATCCCACTCCAACTACAGGAACACCTGACTCACTCTTGAGGAAGGGGGGACAAAACTGGATTTGGCCAGAAGTGGAGACTGATCTAAGTATTATTGGGTCGGTGGGACCATAGGACTGTCTGCTCCCTGCCCAGGGAGGGGATGGGGAGTTGTGGAGAAGAAAAAATGACCTGATGTGGCGGGAGGGGGAAGGGACCTTGAATAAGGATATACAGAGATAAAAAAGAAAAAATTCAGAGGGAAAGCTGAACACAAAGTAAATATATGTGTAGTAATCTTATTTGCATTATCACCCTTGATAAGGCATACTTATGATTTTTATCTTCTTCATAGTTATTGTTTATTTATCAGCATTTTAAATTCATTTTACTGTTTTTCTTGATAAATACAAAATAAATAAAGAAGGAAAAAAATAAAATTAAAAAAAGAAAAAAAAAGAAAGAAAAAGCCTAAATATTTAAGCTATTCCTCCAGGGGTCTTCTTCATGAGCATGTTTATGGATATAAAGTTTCCTTTTCTTCTGAGATGCTTCTTCACTTTCAAGAGTGTCTCTTCCTCTGTTATTGCATCTGAGTTAAAAAAAATATAAAAGTGAGACTTATATAATAGGGAGACAGCAGGAAGTGATACAAGAACCATTCTAGAATGTTCATTTTAGAACTAAACTTGTGTCATAAGGAAAGATCACAGATGCTTGAGTAAGGCTGACTGAATTCAGTTCTCAGCTCTATCTACCATTACAGTTGGGGAACTGAACCTTTTCTGAAATCAGGTTATACCACAGAATAGCACAGGCTAGGCAGCCCCAACAACATTTACTTCTCATAGTTCTAGCAGCCAAAAAGGACAGGTTTAAGGTATCAGCAAACCAAGTTCCGGGTAAGATCTTTTTGACCTTTTTCCTTTGCTGTGGGCTCCTCCCTTCTTATGTCCTTATATACTGGTGGTCCTTCTTAATTTTATTGTAAAGACATTGATCCCACCATCATGACTTCACCTAAATTATCGTTATGTTGAGAGTTTGGATTTCAAGACATGAATTTGAGAAGGGCATAAACATTAATTTTATAAGACATAGCATGTTTTAATTCCTTTATTTTTTATAAGCAAATGAAAATGTTAATATCATAGACCTCATAGTATTGTAGACTTCAGTGAGCTCATGCACATAAAATGTCCAGAATGGTATACAGTGAATCACAAGTCATGAATGAACTGGCCAGATTCATAGTGAGTACCAACATTTAGGATGCTGAAGTTCATGGGGAAAAACATAGACAATGTTTGGAGGGGTTTGTGGAACAGTAGGGTGTTAGTGAGATGGTATATAAAGGCTGATACATAGCTCTGGGAATAATAGCTTTATAGCATCAGTGTCCCAATACAGGGCTTAAATATTCTGTATTTAGTGTAGTATTTATATCAAATGATTACTTTTCTTAAAACATCTTAAAATGGGGAATGTTCCTTCCTGAATTTTTTCTTCAGGAATGTTTAGTACTGTTGCTTCTACTTAATACTATTTTTAGGGATATACAGAATAAGTTTAGTGCCTCTGAAATGTATTAACCCTTTTAGATTTTTCCAGCATGTTGCTGGAATGTCTGGGGCTGTTGGTCTTTTATCAAATCAGTAATTCCTCTACATATGCCAGCACATTCTATGATTGACACTTCTGTTTTACCCCCACAATACAATTGGCATGTATTCTGTAAGTGAGTACAACACTGCAGAATAAAGGATCCCATGGCAATCCCAGATTCTCTCTTCTTTTACAAGCTACACTTCTGCTAATGCAGTCTATGTACATCAATATCCCTGTGGCAGTCTCACTATGCCATCCTGAATTTTCTTCCCCTACATCTAAACCCCTAAATCTCATGTTGTCTTTTTATAGTTATCCAACTGTTCATTAAATTCTGTTCCATCAGATACAGTCGTTGTTATAACTAGCCAACGTCTCATTCTATCTTAATTCTGTCACCTACTATATTTTTCACCCCATCTAGATAGCTGTCATATAAAAAGTTTGATAAACTTGTCTATGATGTCTTTATTCAAGCCCTTTACAAAAATGGAGAAGACCAGGGCCATCAAAACCTATTGTCATTGATCTGTGAGTTACTCAGGAACCTTTGGTGTAAAATTTAAACACAGAGATAATTACAGAAGAGAGAATGAAACATTTTAATGGCCAGAAAAACAGAAGTTTGCCTAGATTTGTCAGGGAAGCTACACCCAGGAAATCTCATCAACATGGCAGCCTCAACATGACCTGAAGAATGATGACACCAAAAGACACATTGACACTATAGGGAGAACTATCTAAACCCTAGTTCTTTGTAGACAAAAAACTATGGACAACCAAGGAATACCAAGAGCAGGAGAAATAGTCCTCTCCAGAGAAGAGCACACCAAGTGGTTTTCCAATACCAACAAGTCAGCTCTGAAAATATACATACAAATAACATTAGGTGAACTGAGCATTTTCTTTGAAAGGTTTTCCAAGTTGTGATGATAATCCATTGTATAGTATTTTACTCCAATTTGTTTCTTTGAAAATTGGGGAGGTTTCCCATGGTTTCCAGGTTTCTCCACTCCAAGAAACACTGGGGATTTAGACATGTCTAGGGCAGGTCAGTCTGTCCTTTTGTAGGGACACTTCTTAGGAGCCTAATTAGAAGGCCAGTGACTTGGAACAGTAAGACTAACATCTTTCTCCAAAATCATAGCTGTGAGTTATTCTGAAAGGTTGAGCCTTTCTTCTTCAACTGAGCTCCATTTCAGGTGTGAACAAAACATATCCCAAGGACACAGAGAATCAAGATGCATGAATCTTGTCAGAGTCAGTGGCTGCACAGAAGGTATAAATGAATCTGTGTTACTGGAATTTCTTTTTAGCTTCAGAGATCAAGGGGAGAAATCACAGACTTCAGGCAACTGTGGATTTTAGCCCTGGCACTGCAATAGAAGACCTATGATATTGAGTTTGTTTGCAAAAACAACAACAACAACAACAAAAAAAATGCCTAATCCTTAATGAAAAATGCTTTAAAATATTATGAGGGGAGGAAGGAACTAGAGAGAAGTCTCAGTGGTAAAAATGCTTGGCATGCTTGAGGCCTGGAGTTGGGACCCCTAGAATCCCACTGAAGTGCCAGGTGAGTGTGGTGCCCAGCCCATGATTCCAGTCTTGGAAAACAGGAGGAGGATCCCAGAATCAAGTTGACTAGCATAATCAACCATCGCTGTCAGGTCTGGGTTTGACTGGGATATCCTGACTCAATGTGGAAAGCAGAAGGGCAATGGAGGGTGATTTCCTGACATCAACCTTGGGCATCTGCAATATATAGCCCTCCCATATGTGTACCCACCACTACACATGGAAAACACACATACACACACACACACATGAAAAACAAAAAGAAAAAATGATCATACAAACTAAGGAGATGCCTTAGTTAGCAGTGCTTTTGCTATGGAAGCATGAGCAATTGGGTTCCATTCCAGAATCTGTGTTAAATAAAAGTCGAGCATCATGACACACTTTGGTAATCTCAGTCCTGGGGATGAAGGGACAAGGTCCTTGGGGCTGGATGGACAGATAGCTAATCTACTTGGCAAGCTCTGGCCCAGTGAGAGACAATAAAAACAAAAGCAAACAAACAAACAAAAACAAGATAAATATCTTGAAGGGACGAACCACAACAACTCATACACGCACATACACAAACACACACAGAGAACACATGCACACACATATACCTATACATAAAAATGTGCACATGTACACACAGAGATGCTTTCTATTTTAATTTAATCAATTAATTTGGGGGACAGAGTCTCGCTTGGTAGCTCAGGTTGATTTCAAATTCTAGATCCCTCTACTTTAGCCTTCCAGATTATAGGTGAGTGCCACTACACTTGTCTTTTCTTTTTTTTAACTATTTTAAAAATTAGCCTGGTCTTGAACCTGGATTGGCTGGCAGCTAAAGGCATTTTGGCCCTGGCTGACACTTCACATCTTCCTTTGAGTACAGGCTCAAAATTAAGTTTCAATTTTCTTTCTCTAGTTGTACTACTCCGTAGATCAGTAGATTATTCATCCCTAAACTTTGGAATCTATTTTGGAAATTCTTTATTGTGTATCTGACCAGACCTGCTTTTGTTTGATAGATAAGATTGCAAGTAGAAAAAAAAAAAAAAAAAAAAAAAAAAAAAGGTTACTAAAGCCCAGTTAAATTTCCTTGCTGGGAGGGATTGGTGTGAGCTAAGGCTTTGGTGCTGGGTTCTGGGAAGAGTTCTATGAAGGGGACAGAGGGAAATACAATAGAGGAATAATGTGCTCTCAGAGACAATGCATCTAGAGGAGAAAGCACCTCAGACAAGACTGTGAACCTCAGGGTAAGCAATCCAGGGTAGAGAGAAGCACAGGATGAGGCCTCTTTCCTCTGCTTTGTTATGGTGGCTGTGGCACTGAGTGCCTGCATGGTCAAGGGAGAATGTTTGTGTCTGGTTACCTTCTTCACAGAGATTTCTATAACTGAAGGCATCCTGGAGAAGAAAAAAAGAAAAGACCAGAACACAGATAATTTCCCAGTAGGAAATTATCCTCAGAGTTGGTTCAGGTAGCAACTATGTCTACAATATGCTATCACACCCTGTCTTCTTCTAGCTAGTGACTCTGTAAATTTAAGTTAAACTTCATTTTGGATCTCAGTTCTTCCTCAGTTAGTATTTCCCATGAGGTCTCATTTGCTTTCCTAGCCCACAAGAATACTTTATTGCCCATACTTTAAGTGATGCTTCAGTGACATTACCAATATCTTAATTCTGTGTGCTGGTGCTTTACCAACACTTTAAGCATGGAAAGGGATACATCTAATAAAAAGCAAGTCTGAAATGTCCTAAATTTCCTAACAAAGGAACAGAGGTTGGAAGGAAGGAGAGATGTGTGCGGTTAGCCAGTAACAAGCAGCAGGACAGGGTACATAGTCACAGAATCCCAGCACCCCAGAGGCTGAGGCAGGGGCATCCTGAGTTCCACCATCATGGGGATGTAAGAAATATGGCATTCAGGAAAAGAAACTTCCTCAGGATGGTTTTAGCCAAGAGTGAGCCAAATTATGTAATAATGTTCTATCCACTTTATACATTCTATCCTTGTCTATGTCTACAAAGGACTTTATGTTTATTGAACAGCACACACAATAGTATGAGAAAAGAAGAAACCTCTTTCTACAAGCATTAAAAGAGTCTACCAGAGAAAAAGTTGGTTTATTGACCCATAACAGCACTTAAACACTCACTGCAAACACTTTATTAACATATACTCACATGTTGTTTCCAACACTTATTGTTGATATTTAAATTGCGGCTTTCAGTGTTGCTGTTTTCAGTGGATTAAGTTATGCTTTTCACAAACCATGAACACACACACACACACACACACACACACACACATGACTGTTCTGAGTTAGGAACATGGATAAGGACACAACAGTTCAAGATTAAAGCTGTGTTCTGTTAGCTTTTAAGAGTTGATGGGAGAATCCAAGGCAGAGTAAAATTGGTCACAGTGTTTTCTTAAAGGCAGGGTAAATTTAAACAAGTTAAATACACAATGGGAAAACAAGTTGAATACAAAGTCTTAGATGGTTCCAAAGCATGTTAGTAACTTGATTGCAAGGTCCAGCAAAAATTCAGTTTCTGTCATCAAGAGATACTTGTAGAAAAATTGATTTCCACAGAGGATATCCTGTCTCCTATCTCCAAAATAAAAACCACATCAAGCCAAACCAACTCAACCAACTAGCAAACAAACAAACAAATCAAACAAGAAAAAAAGAGAAGACAAAAAGACCGTTTCACATTCTTAAATGTGTGTTAAATCCATATTCTTAGCTTGCTTTTTATTGATGTGAGAAAACAGTGACCAAAAGCAAGGTGTGAAAGAGTGTTCCTGACTTAGAAGTTCTCCTCCACGGAGAACAGCCAAGGCAGGAACCTGGAGGGAGGAGCTGAAGCCGAGGCCATGGGGAAGCGTTGCTTACTGGCTTGCTCCCTGTGGCTTGCCCCGCCTGCTTTTTTGTACAGCTCAGAACAAACTGCCCAGGAATGGTCCTGGCTGCAGAGGTCTGGGTCCTCTCACATCACACGCCCGCAGGCTAATCTGATAAAGGCAATTCCTTAGCTGAAGTTACCCCTTCCCAGGTATCTCTAGATTGTGTCAAGTTCACAAAACCTGACCAGCACACCTTAACCCAAACCCTATCATGAGATCCTAGGAAACACTGCATAGTCTCCCAGCCAATCCAGAAGCAACGCTGCTCCTCTTTATTAACTGCCCTCTTAGGGTAAAGCTGTCCCTGCTTCCAGAAAGCCACATATGGTCTATAGCCAATGTAGCTTCCTTATGAACAACTTCTGCTGGCCACTTCAAATTTACTTTATGACATACTTTAACTTTCTAGATCCAGCTTATACCATGTCTTATTCCAGCCAGGTGCAGAGCCGGAGAACTTGCCGGAGCAGATCTTCTTTCCTGATTAACCTCTGTAACATCCCAGTAAATCTTTTCATTTAGTCTTAAGAGTTTGAAGTTAGCATAAGGACTATTTCAAGCATTAGGAAATACTGTGCTCTCTACAAAAATTCCGCTTGTAATTAGTTTTATTCCGTTTGAATTATTTTGTTCTAGCCCTCAGAAACTCATGCTATTTTTGTGGGGGTGTGCTAAATTGGGGCTATAAAGCATCTCATCACTCTTAAATCTTAAGATACTGTCTAAAAAGTTTAAATCGTATTCTTGGAAACCATTTGCAAAGCCAGCCAGTTTTCTCCCATTTTCTCTTACAAAATTTCAATCTTTAGTAATGCGGGCAAACACTGGACATCACCTCTTGGATCGCAAACCACAGTGCCTTCTTACAGTATTGCTGATGTTTGTTACACAGGGTCTAGTATCTCCTAGGTTCAACATTACCCTACTGTACCCTTCTTTTGCCAAAGCAGTAGGAAAACTACAACTGCATTTCTCAGAATTCCTTGCAAGTTGGCATCCAGAGGATACAAGGCATGAAGGTTTGGGGGAAACAGAGCTCAGTTTCTGTATGTGCTGTTTTCCTTCCCTTAACTTCTTTTATCTGTGTTAGTAGCAGCAGCAGTAGGGACAGCAGCAGCGGTGACAGCAATCACATAGCAATTAGGGCAGGACCATCAAAGCAAGAGTATATGCTGACTATTGGAGCATGGAGTCTGGGCAAAGCTATGCTCTCTTTTGTATTCAAGGTCGTTTAGTGTAATAGCTTAGAGAAGGCTAGTGTAATAGCTAGGATGATCCAGCTACTAGTTGTTTTTCTATAACTTACTGCCTTAGGTAAAGACCTTCATTATCAGACACCTGTAACCATTGGTATTTCCCTGACTGAGCACGACAACACACTGTATAAGTGTGACAGTGAGACACCATCTAATGTGGTGTGCCTTGGAAGATATCATACTCTGGGAAAACATCTAGGGAAGATTCTGGACAATCTCAGCTCTGCACACATAGTCCTTTTATTCCCAGGAGAGAATGGGCAAGCCCTCAGATCTTGTGTGAGGCTTCATGTTCTCCACTGATGTTTACTGATCTTGTCTTTACTATGCTTATTTCCAGAAGAAATGTATTCAAATTATTGACAAGAATTGCAACCCTTTATTTCTGTTGAGCGCTTTCATCTTTAAGGTGTGTGATTCGATGCTCTTATCTCTCAGAGCCTTTTCTTCCCTTCAGCCAAAAAATTTTCTATCCATGTTTTCTTCTGGTATCTCATTTTCTCTCAAGCTCTTTCTCTTTGCAGATAAATTGTATTCAGGGTGCTTTTTTAATTTGTTCCTTCATATGTATCCTTTCAAATTGATTTTAGTAGGTATATAAAATAAGCTTATGACATTTCATACATGTAATTTGTTCATATCCCTTCCTTTCCCTCTCTTGTCTTCTTTTCCTCTCTCCAATGTTGTCTCTCCCTGCAAATGGTCCCCTTTTATTTTCATGTCTTGTATGTATGTATGTATGTATGTATGTATGTATGTATGTATGTGGCCAAGCTTCACATGTGAGACAGAGCATGAATGCTTGCTTTTCTTCATCTTTTCCCATTGTTCTCTCTTTCTCCCCACCTCTCATTCTTTACCATCTATATATGTATCATATACATCTATATACACACATATATATTCTATGTATGAGAAAAAACATGTTGTTTATAATTTTGAGTCTGTTTTATTTTGCTTAACATAATCTCTAGTTTCACCCATTTTCCTGCAAAATGAAACATTTTAGTCTTCTTTATGGCTGAAAATAATCCATTGAATTTATGCACATTTTAAAAGCCCATTTGTCTGTTCATCTATATGTATGTTGGTTCTATGTCTTGGTTATGTAAATAGGTGCTGGAGGGAGCGGGAAGAGAGAATGGGAGTCAGTCAAAAACTGATATATGAAAAATACATTAAAATATGATACTTTGTAAGTATCCTAAATATTTATCTTTATACTCACAGTGATGCATGGTTCTCGTGATTCATCAAAAAAAAAAAAAAAAAAAAAAAAAGCTTCTTTTTTTGTAGCAGATGGAGACCATTACAGAAATCTACAATTGATCAAAATGTAAGAAACAACTGGCCATGAGGTGCCCAGCACCAGCTGATAGAGCTATACATAAACCCCCTACTACCAAGGCTCAGGCAACACCAAAGAAGAGAGGCCCTGGAACAATTATAAGTGCCAGAGGACTAGGAAGTCTGCCACAAGACTGTCTTCTAGACATGACAGGGAAAAATACATGTCTATAATCTTAAACGAAACCTTAACCGACCACAGCTGTTGACATGCTGGTATGGCTGGGTAAGATCTCATGGGCCCCAAGATGAGAAGCTCAAATCTGATAGTGGAATGTCTTTCTTTCATGTTAAGTGTAAGAGGGCTTTACTGGATATACACAGCTTGGTTTGCAGTTATTCTCTGTCAGGGCTTAGAGTCTGGCATTCCGCACTTTGCCAAGTACCTGCTGGCTTTAGAGATTTGGTTGTGATCTCATTCATTTTGGGTTTCTGCTTTTGAAGGTGAGTTAGTGTTTTCCCCTCGTGGGTTTAATTCTGTTTATTTCCTTTGCACTTTGACATCTTGACTGTTACAGAGGTTCATCTCTGGTCATGAGTATTTGGGGTTATAAATGCCTCTTGTGTTGAGATGTCCATTTCCCTGCCTAGATTGAGATTCTTTTGCTATAATTTTATTAAATGTATATCCTGTGCTTTGAGTTTTCAGCTTAGCTTTTTCATCTCCCCTATGACTTCTTAGGCATGGTCTCTGGATTCTATTCCATAATTATGAATGTAAATTATGTAGTAATTAAAATAAAATACTAGTATCTAAGTATCTCTAAAAGTTAAAAAGCAGTAAATAAATAAATAAATAAATAAATAAATAAATAAAGTACCTCCCCCCCCCGTTTCTGGCATTCTTCTTTCTATTTGATGATCATTTCTACTGGGATTTTTTTATTTAGATTATTGGATTTTGCATTTCCAACATTTCTTTTTAAACATACATTATTTCAATTAAGTCTGAGAATTTCATACACATATGCAATATATTTTGCTCATATTTTCTCTACTTCTAACTCCTCCCAGATGCATCTTTCACTCCTGACTTCCCCTCAACTTCTCGTTTTTCAATAGCCCCCAAGTCTTTGTGCTTCCCATATACTGTCACATGGGATAGCATCTACTGGAGCACAGTTGACATTCTAAGGGCCATATGCTAAAGAACGTGGACTCCCCTCTTCCCCAGACACCATACATTGGCAATAGCTCCTTGGCCCTTAGGGATGGGGGCTCATGGCCCCTCTCCTATTCATACTGCAATGTTGACTAGTTTTATCTCATGCAGCGAGTTTGCAGGCTGCCAGCCACTGTGGGTTCATGAATGCATTGTCTTGTCATGTCCAGATGACATGGTTTGGTATTTGTCCTCTCTGGCCTCTGGTTCTTACAATCTTTCTGCCTCCTGTTCCATGATGGCCCTGAGCTTTAAGGAACAGGAAATAGATGCCCCATTTGTGTCTGAGCATGCCATAGACACTCATCCCCTGCACTTTAATAAGTGTGAGTTTCTGCATTAGCCACCATCTACTACATAAAGAAGCTTCTCTGATGAATCCTGAGAACAGCTGTAGTCTGTGGTACAGAGATACAAATTTAAAAGGCAGTTTGATAGTGTGTCCATTTAACAGAATAATAGAAATGGACTCGCTTCTGGGGCTTATGAGTTCTATAGCCATGAGTTCTTGGCCAGAACTACAGTACCAGATATGTCTTCCTGTGGCGTGGCCTAAAATCCAATTAGAAAACAGTTGGTTACTTCCATAACATTCATGCGATTACAGCACCAATGGGTGTATCCTGCCATGCCAGTCTTTATTGTAACTCACATGGTTCACAGCTGGGTAATCCTGGTCAGTACCAACTTAATTTTTCCATGTCCTATGACCAAAGTATGTAAAGTACTTAGCGACAAGGGCTTATCATCCACCTCTTGTGAGCAACCAACAACAATAACAATTTCCTGTATTGTCTTAGGGGGTCTTAGGACACTTCCAATAAATAACTTTAGAAGTGTCATCTCACACCTGGCACTGGACTTTTACACACTAGTCCCTGTGTAAGGTAGGTGTGTGTGTTTATGTGTGTGTGTACATATATGACCTATATAATAGTAGGCTTCCATATGGCTTTTTAAATCACTCTCAGTACTAGCTATTTTCCCCCAACACATTCCTCAGCCCTGTCCTCCCATCACGGCAGGACATCATCTCCTCACTTAAATATATCTCCTGATCATTATTCTCCCCCTCCTCCTTATACCACATTGTGACCCCCCTCTTAAGATGTATCTTTCTCCTCCTCGCCAATGGTCTCTTTCTAGTTTCCCAGCTACAAACCTAAAAATCCAATGCTAGGATCCACATCTGAGTTAGAACACACAGTGCTCTTCTTTCTGGGTCTGCATTACCTCACTCAGTCTCTCCAGTTCCACCCTGCCATTTTCCTAATTTCATTTTCTTTATAACCAAATAAAATCCCATCGTGTATAGATGCTGTTGTGACTTGAAGGAGAAATGTCCTCCATAGACTCATTATTTGCACACCTGACCCCTGGTTGTTGGTGCTGTTTGGGAAGCTTATGGAGCTTTCAGGAAGTGGAGACTTGCTGGCGGATGTTTGTCACTGGAGACAGCTTTGAGGGTGTTTAGTTTTGCTCCTCCCTATGTTCTTTCTGAATCCTGTGGGAGAAATGTGCTTAGGCACCATTTGCTCCTGCTTTTCTGTCTTCCTTGACTGTTGCCATGGCTTCGTCACCTTATAGACGTTCTCTTTCTGGAATCCTGTCTTCCTTCAGTTGCTTTTATCAGAGTGCTCTGTTACAGCAGCTGCGACATAACTAATACTGGCTCCACATTGTCATTAGCCAATCATCAGTCGGTGGCCATCTAGGCTGTTTTTATGTCTTGGCTATTGTGAGCAGAACAGAGATAAACATGGATGTGCACCTAGCTCTGCAATAGCAAGCAAGGCCCTTTGCTATATGCCCAGGAGCGCTGTAGCTGGCTTCCACAGTAGATTTCTGCCCAGAACTTTGAAAATCACCACACTGATTTCCACAGAGGCTGTACCTCTGGTGGATTTCACAAACAGCGCACAAAGCTCCCTGTCCTTATATTCTCAATAGCATTTGCCATTTGATTTCTTAATGTTAGCTAGTCTGACTTGGGTGAGATGTGTTTCCAACTTTTCTATTTGCAAATTTCACTTTCCTTTCCTTCCTCACAGTCTCAAGTTACTCATCCATGGTGCAGATTCCCATCTATGTTTCTCCTTTTTTTTCTCCGGGGCCAGAATTGATTTTCTTGCTTCAATAATCTGGTTACTGACATCCACTTTGCAGTCAGTCACTGGTAGTGTTTTATAAACTCTGAATCTGTTACTCACTGTTTCATCCATTCCAGTGGCTGCATTTTTAATTATGATCTTTTAGAAGAATAGTTTTTGCCTTGATTTTTTTATGGATTTTGTTTTTTTTGTGTTATGATTTATGTATCTATTGGGATGGATATATTTTCTGGTTTTCTAAGTGAACAGTCTTCTCTTGAGGGCCCCAAATCCAGTACCACTCAACATGAAGGTAATAAGTTGTCATAAAAGCAATAACACAAAAATTAGACATAGAAATGTATTTAAAACCAAATGTTAAACCCCAATAGAAAAGCAAATGACAAAACTAATGAAAAGCTTCCTTCTGTTGACCTGGTGCTGAGCCCAGCATGGCTGAGGATCATCTGCTTTAATTATTTCTTTGTGTCCCGGGAAATGCTTCTGACCACAGGGTAGTTTTACAGCCTGTGGGACAGGCAGGTTCCCACTCAGGGGATCCTCCAGCTTGTACTTCTTTGGATTGCTAATATCTAAGCCAAAGTTGTTTCTCCTGAGGATTTGGGGGTGTGGGAGAGGTGATGAAATACTGAGATCTGTTGCTAAAGGACCCAATCTTGCTCAGTATTAAGGATGCTACAGGACAGAGGAGGATGCAGTAATGTCCACAGGACCAGAGAACTGTATGGCAAAGAAGAAGCTATATAGTTCCAGAGTCTTGCTGACTTCTGACTTGGAACTATCAGTCTCCATGGAGTTACCTATTTCTGGCCAAAATAGGGTCACCAGCTTTCAACAGTCTGAGTCTCTTGCAGCTTTCTAATTGTGTCCATATCAAGTTTTCACAAGCTCTATCATTGCTTAATACAGTCACCTCAGTGTTTTCAGACCTCCTTAGCAGTTCAGTCAGTCATAAGCAATATGCACCCCTTCCCCCCCCCCCCCCCCCCCCCCCCCGCCAATCCTGATGGTTTGGGAATAGCCCTAGTGTAGAGAGTACCACATGGACTCACGCCACATCCCCAGATGGATATTGGACTTGGGAGAACTGTAAACTTTTTCTATGTGTAGGACGGACTCTCTTCATACGTATATGAAGAGACAACCATGCGTGCGTGCGTGTACGTGTGCGCATGTGCGTGTGTGTAGTGTGTAGGTCAGGAGAAAACTTCTGAGAGTTGATTCTCTCCAGTGTGGACTTGAGTGTCAAGCACCTTTACCCATCGAGCCATGTCAGCCCCGTGCTTGCGTGGCTTACATAGGAAAAGGTCTTTGGCTCCCTTTCTTCGGCTGGGAATCCTGGTGACCCGGGTCCTTGCTTTTTGCAGCTAAGCCTTTGTTTTTCTCCAGGCTGTGCTTACTCATGCCTCTTCTGTGTTTTCTCTGTGCACAGTGCCCCTCCCTTTCTCGTGTGACTTTTCTCAATCCTGGCATCACATGCATACTGCTTCTAATCTTCTGTCTTGGCACACCCCTCACATAGTCCCAGAAGAAAAGGATTCTTAAGAAATAATAACACCATTACAGAGAAAGGCAGGTCAATGTGGGCAATATCTTCTGTCACATTTGTAGCTTCTAACCGACATGAGTATTGAAAATACCTTATTCCACCAAAGAAATATGAAGAAGGACATAGCATTGAAGTATGATTTGATTCCATAGGTTATCACAGTCAGATCTCTTCCTTATGTATGCCAGAACCATTCCTTCACCATTCTGAGTAAGGGGAATGGATGCTTGTGACTCCAGATTTGGGGAGTACACATGGTGTGGCCTATTGCACTAATGGATTTCTTTACCTTTAACCCTTATCGTCTATCTCCATGAACTTTTCTGCTATGCCTGCATATAATGCAAATGTGATAGATTTAGAAGCTGACCCTTTATTAGATATGAAACCTAGGATAATAGTAGCAACAAAAAACTTCAACTATGCTCTTGAATGTCACCCAGAAACAGAAAGGCATACAGCCAAGTTTTCCTGGCTCTTTGTTTCATCTCCTCGTGTTGCTTGGATATTAGTTTATCAACACACTGAATTTCTGCTACTGCTGTACGACTAAGAGATCATTGCAAAAAAAAAAAAAAAAAAAAAAAAAAAAAAAAAAAAAAAAAAAAAAAAAAAAAAAAAAAAAAAAAAAAAAAAAAAAAAAAAAAAAAAAAAAAAAAAAAAAAAAAAAAAACTACCTTGGGTATGGATGCTAACATTTAAAACAGGGAACCACAATAAAGGTAAGTTCTTTCTAAGCAAATCTGTCTTTTAGTTTCAGATTTCATTTAGCTTGTAGGTTCTTTTTTCCATGCATCCTCCAGGCATTTTAATCAAACTTTATCCTGTGTGGACCATTTGAATGGGTAAGATGGATTTCTTTAGCAATAGCCCAAGAAAAAGTGTACGTGAGCTGCTGCTACAAGAAACATCATCAGTCATATTCTTGCACTATTTGAAGACAGAAAGACTCATTCTAGCTTTGAAGAATATTTATTCTTTGCTCTGCAGACCTGGAAAATGGGAGGAGGAATTTTGAAATAATTTGAGGTGCAGGAAAAAGTAGGTTTCAATCAGAGAGAACATAGAAAGGGTATGTCTTGATTGGTACAGATCCCTGGGTGCCCACTAAAGAAAAGCAGTATTAAATAAAATATTCATAGTTTCATTTATGAGCTTATATTATAGAAACAGAACACAAGGATATGCTTACTGATGTTTCTATAATAAATTTCAGTTATAAAAGATCCCCATAGCTAGATCTCATATCTGAGCCAATCATGATTCTCCCATGTATTTAAATTTTTATTGTTTTGAGATAGGGTCTTTCTATACAGTCCTGGAACTCCCTATGGAGACCAGCCTGGCCTGAAATTCACATAGACTTGTCTGCCTCTGACTTCCAAGTTCTGGGGTTAAAAATGTTTACTATCATGTCTGGCTATTGGAATCTTTTTAAGAATGTGTATGCGATGCACCTGTGCATGTACATACATGAGCATTCACTAGGGGTGGGTAGAAAGAGAAGCCCCAGGCACAAACTGAGAGCACCTCAGTGGGTTAAACTGTGAAGCATGCATTATGATTATCATCATGAGGATGACAGGGGTAGGGGGATGGAGGGTGGGGATGTTAAACAAAGGAAGAAACTCAGGTCTGTTGGTTCTAAAGCTGTGTGGCTACTCTGCTCTTCCAGGTTCTCTTCTCTAGTTAGCCAGGGATATAAGTATTGATGACAGTCTGCTATATCTAGAGGGTCTGTTGCTACACTTGATTTGTTGTGGTTTTTTTTTCCTGTCATCTGCAGTTTGTACTGGCAAGGGGGGAGGAGTAAGCAGAGAGGAAGATGTTCAGGGTTTCTATTCACCTCTACGACCCGATCCAACACACTCTCTCTTTCTTCTCAGGTGGTTAGGTTTTTCTTATTGGATAAACCTTAAATTCTAAACCCTAACCCACTGAGAAAGGGGATGTTATCACTGCAGAGAAGTCCTTGTTCTGACCTTTGTCAGGCAGGGGAGAGAAACACGACAGAATTACAGTTTATTTTGTAGCATGGTGTTATAAAACCAGAGATCTAAATGTGCATTAAATGGGTATATGTAGTGTCTGCTAGCATTTGCATTTTAGGAAATATATAATGACCTAGGAAGGTTTTTAACATATCTGTATCATGATCAGCTTTTCTAAAAATCAAGTATAATATTTAATAAATAAATAAATAAATAGATAAATAAATAAATGGAAACTGAGTGTCAACAATATTTAAGGGTAGAACATCTTACTTTTTTTCTCTAATTTTAATCCCCTTCCCCAAACTCCCAAAGACATAGACATTTCTATTAGAGTCAGAGAAGTTTCCAACACTAAGACTGTAAAGAAGCAGCTGCTGTAGACTGGAATGTCTCTCCCAGATACCCAGTCTGGACACAATGAAGCAGGAAGACTAGGGTTCTGGATGATTCTTTCTAACACAAGGAAGGAGGACAGGAAAAGATAGGGAACCAGTAGACTGTGGACATCTACTTGGAAATGGGAGAAAATATTCTTCTTGGGGGAAAAATGACTTATTTGCCTACAAACTGCCTTGGGTCCATCCCCAGAGCTGGTTAAACAACATGAAACTGATTCTGTGTTTGTTATTCCTTGGAGGTGCAAAACAAAACAGAAAACAAAAAAATGTGGAGAAACTTGAAAAAGCAGCACAAGACTCAGAATGTTCCACAAATACCTCACATTCAAGTCCCTGCATCTGCTGCTGACAATTCATTACTGAAGGTGAGGCATCTTTTGGACAAGGCAAGGGCTTTTCTTCTTTCTTTGGAGGGCTGAGGATTCTTTCCTACTGTCTGCACAGGAGGTGGGTATGGTTTTGTGCCACAGTAAGTGCCTGTGGCAGGAGTGAGTGAAGGCACACCGGGACAGCTTAACCCTACACTGCCCCAATGGCCGGGGTCTGAGAAGTAGTCTCCTTGCCTGGTTGTCCTACCATGGGAACCCATTTAATTGGCAACATCAACATCGTGGCTTCCTGGTTGAGCCATCAGCTCCTTTCCCACTAAGCTATTTATAGTCATTCACATAGAAACTCTCTGGAACAATTTCATTTTTCTACCATCTCTTCCAAGAAAGATAGGGGCAATGTAAGAATATGAGAAATGTAACCTGCTGCTGACTATTCATTTAGGATGTGTAAAGTTTCACACAGGTAAGGAAGTAGGCATAGCATTTCTTGATAAAAAGTACAACTTTCACGATTTTTATCTGATGTAAGGGAAATTCCCTCTGTACTGGGGAGTGTGCTGTTGATGTGGGATAGTGACTTTCATATTATCTTGCCTGCAATCATAGGAAAGGCTTAATTAGTTACTCAGGAGTGAAATCCTTTTTCTTCTTCAAATGTATTATCTCCAACCATACATAATGGAGAAACGGAGAGTGAACTGATGTCTTGCATTGTGAGGCTCTCAATCTCGCTACTTTTACTCTGAGTTTATCTTTAATGTCAAATTAAAAGGCTCTAGACTTAAAAACAATTTGTCTCACAGATTTTCAGATTTAAGTTCCCCACAAAATGTCTAATAAGTCACCTTAACCCATGTTTGTATATAATAGTTAAGAGCAGTTTTCCCACATGGTTTTCAATTGGCTTTGAAATTCCTGTCTTTGGGGTATTTTGTATAGAGGACAAACTTAATTTAATTTGACTTTTGTAGAATGTTGGTGTTATCAGTTTCCCCATTTACTTTTGAGACAGGGTCTCATGTAGCCTTCACTTACTATGTAGTTAAGGATAACTTTGAACTTCTGATCTTTCTAACCCCCACATCAGTCTCTTTGAAATAGTATCTCACTGTGTTGCCTTAAAACAAGGAGTGCACTGGTAGACCAGGCTGGCTTTGAACTTCAGCTTCTTTGACCCCTGCCTCCTAAGTGCTGGTATGCAGAGCCTATTTAGCTGCCAGTGTTCATCTCTTAGCACATTGCCCACCTGATCATCTATCCTGATTCCTTACTGGAAACTTTCCAAGGAACATTTCTGTTCTCTACCCATCGGACTCTGTGTACATTCCTTCAACCTATTTTCTCAATAAAGATCAATAAAATTCTCATACCTTGGAAGTTCTTATATCTCCCTCAGCATAAAATTATGACTTGTAATACCTACAACTTTTTCTTTCCCGGTTTTCATTGTCATCCAAACAAAGAGAAGATTGCTTACACAAATGGTGAAGGGGAATGTTCTGGTTATTTATGTTTCATGTGCTTTAAAAATATGTGTCACCTTAAGAGAATCATCTTATTCCTGTGGACACTAGTTTTGAATGTGCCATACTTTTAATTACATAGGGGTTTATCAAAGTCACCTCTTTGTTGTAACAGGACCTAAATCAAGGGCAGCGGCGCTACTTCTACAGCATCATGAGGATTTATGACTCCCGGCCCCAGTGGAAGGCCCTGCAGACCCGCTACATTCACAGCCTTGGGTACCAACAGCAGCTGGGTGAGTTTAACTACCTTACCAAAACCAGGCATATTAGCAAGGTACTTATTCATTACAGCCAGAAGTCACATCTCCAGATAAATAATCCAAGAAGAATGGCCTCTGTCGACCTATTTTATCAACATGGTTGGCTAGCCAAGTTTAAAAATGATTATCCCAGACAATAGACAGTGAAGTTTTATAGGTGAATTAAGAGGGTTTAAAGAAATTAGAGTATGGATTCTTATAAAATGTTAACAACTCTCTGAGATTTATATGAACTTGATCTAGTAGATCAATACACTGGGCTTGGAAAGTCAACATAAGCTAAAACAATGGCTTCCCTCCTTACTGCTTGTGTAAGATCAAAGACAGTTTACTCCCAACAATACTGACATGTTTGAGCATTTGGCATAGCCCATACATCCTGCCAAAAGCATTATGTTCAATATAGTTATAGAATCAGAATCCCACACAAATTACGTAATTCCATGAGGCCCTTTCAGCCAGCCATTGTCAATGAGGCCTTCAGGAAAGAAAAAAGTGATTTCTCCAAAGACCATGGCTTCCATCAGCTCATATGTTGCTTTCTCCCTTTCTAATAAATCTACTGTGATTTTACAGAACACAGATGAAACCATGGTTTCAAAACACATGAACACATCATGAGCATCAACCTGCTGGAAGGCTTCATTGCTGTTAATTCCTTTTTGTACAGGAATGTCTCTAGTTGCTCACCCCACTTCTGCGCAGTCCTCCCAACTCAGGTAGAAACCTGAACCCCACATGAGTTAAATAACTTTACCAGGGTTATAAAACTAGTATACAAGGGCCTGGAGTTTGGTGACTACTGAAGAATATCTGAAATATGCTGAAAGAACCATCCAGTGGTTTTGTTTTCAGAGCCAAACACCAAAGAAGCCAATAAAATTAAATGCAGAGGCATTTAGTCGTGTTCACAAAATCTAATTGTCATCTCACTGAAGTGCAGACTCCCACTTCTTGCTCTCTAGGCTTCTGATTCAGAAGGCCTTTGAAAAGTGTAGAGTTCTGAATTATAATGGAATTTTTTTAATAAAGCACATGGACTCAGAATCTGATGGATAATATGAAGACTGTACTTTTAGAAACGCTGAAACAAATCATGTTTATATTTTTAAGTAGATATTATCTTTCTCTGGATTGAAGGAAGTTTTTATAACTAAGATGAGTTACATAAGAAGGCTACTCAGTGCTCAAGTTTCTTTTCAAACATCTTGACACTAGTTGATGATCATAGTAACTTGGGTTACGTAGCTCTTCTCATTCATATGACAGCATACCTTACATACACTCTGGTTAGGAAGGATTTATTCTAGTTTCTAGAGGTGTCAATGCATCATGACAGGAAGGGGTGCTACAGGGCAGCTTTTACATCCTGGTAGCCAATAAGAATAGGACAGAGAGTGTGGGTTATCACCCATATTTAGGATTGGGGCTCCCCCAGTTTGTCTTCTCTAGATATACTTTTACAGACATACCCACAAGGTATGCCTCAACAATCCTGAAGTCATCCAGGACATTCAAGTTAACAGTGAAGGTTAACCATCATGTCCATTGAAGAAAAAAATGCAAAATAAGGAACATACACTTCTTGTCCTCAAAGATAGTATAGCTAGGGCATGCTAATCATCATAAGTAGAACTTTCGTTCACCTCTGTGAATATTTTTGTTCTATAAAATTTTTGAGTTGAAGAGATGTGTCAGTGGCTAAGAGCACTTGCTGTTCTTTCAAAGAACTAGGATTCAGTTCCCATTACCCAGTTGGCTCATAACCATCTGCAACTGCATCTCTAGGAGTTCTGTCACCCTCTTCTGGACTCGGGAACTGCAGGAACATATGTGGGATACATACACACATTCAGGCAAAACACTCAAATACGTAAAACAAAAACTAAATAAACCGTTCAAAGAAAAATATTGTCCTTGAAATCTCCCTCATTTCTTTTCCCAGGCTACATCACTCAGCAGGAGGCCTTGTCTTGTGCTGCCCTGCTAAGACACTCAACCAAGCAAGCCTCAACCAAGGTATCTCCTCAAAGAAAATGCCGGCGAGCAAAACCAAAGTCTAGAGTTGGACCCAGAGGCCCCCAGCAAAGCACACTGAGCATCAAGACCTGAGACTATGTATAATTTCTAAAATAAGCAGCTCATATGTGTATTCCTGGCATCTAGTGGGTGGTTTGTATGTGTTGCTGTATGACAATGAATAAATGAATGCTAATATAAACTCTAGGCCTATACATAACCCCATCTTCACATAAATGTCACCAACAAGAAGCTGGAAGTCTGTAAGCTGTAGAGCAGATTTTAAGCAAGATGTACCACATGGAATCTATGAAATAATGTGACTCTCAAAGCCTTCAAAGTAAAAGCTGAGATCCGATGTCCAGTGGAATCTGGAGGAATGTAGAAGGGACAAGTGCCTGGGTGACAATTGCCTGCCAGCTTCCCATTGCTCATCTGAAAATACACAAACCTACACAGTCAATATTGATTATGGGGTTTCTGGAATCACAGTGTTAGTGACAAGTGCCACATGCCTCCTCCTCCCCTTATCCCCACCAGGCAATAATATTCACGGTGGCCCTGCAGTTTCTGGTTCTAACCTGACTCAATCACATTTGTGTCATTTTGACATTAGTGATTATCAGCCTGCTGCTGCCAGGCTGATTCTATACAGCTGTCATTGGCCTTGACATGGGTAAGATAATCCGCGCACACACCTGCCCCCAGCAGCAGCAAACACTCTCAGGAAACAGAACATAGCCCCAAAGAATTAATCATTTCAAGTCTTGTCTTTGAAGATCTTAAAAACTCATACAAGACCACGCAAATAAGCAGATAATGAGAAATGGCCAGTCAGGTTTCTCCACAAACAGCACAGTGCCATATTAGTTATTCTTCACCAATTACTCTCTTGCATGTGCCAAAAATTAGTGATCCTATGCAGTCAAATTAAAAACTGTCATTTCCTTATCTATATTTTTTAATGCCATCCATGTCAGCCAGTGACTGTCACCACATGAAGAAGTTGTTGAGATAGGACTTATTTTCAAGAGAGATAGAATATTCATCTGAAAATAAGTTGTTACAATATTACCACATACCCTTTCCAGCCAAAACCAAAACAATAAAAAACCCAAACCCCTCATTGATCATAGCTGTCTCTCTGTAGCCATTAACGCAATCAGGAAATCAGTCAAAAGCTTCTGAGGAGCCTCATTGACAGGTCTACAATTCCATCTGACTTTTCTTTGGGTGGGGTGGAGGGGCTTGGTTGTCCCACCAGTCTGTCAGGAAGTCTTGGAAAAGCATGAACAACCTTTGACCAGATGGAGACTATATTGCTATGGTTCATACTATCCATCATCAACATGGACACACTACGGGGCCTAATCAGGAAGCAGCTCTGTACCACAGCAAATCCTGACATCTTTGTAGATCTGCTGTTAAATTAGAGATCACCAGGCAGCTTTTAAAAATCTTATAGAACTGGGGTGAACTGTGAGGTAACCCTCATAAGAGGTAGATGATGGTGGCCACACTAACTGTCGAAGTTAATCTTCCTGTTTCAACTCTGAGTATTTTATCTCTGGGAACTGCTGACCTGCACTTTATTGTAAACTTTTGTTACTGGTTGACCTAGGTGCCTGCTGAGTAAGCATCAGCTCCTGGTACTCAAAGCACAGAGCATCGTGCTGCAGCCCTGAAGAGAGAGTGACTGGGAGGAGCGGGATGGGGAAGAGAGTTTGAACAAGGGGATACGTGGATAAAAAATTGAGACTTTATTCATAATAAAAAAGTCTCAGGAGCATTTGTTTCACAGAAGCTTTTACAATTCTACGGGCAGGTGAATGTCACAGGTCCATAAGAAGGACAAATGGGTTTAATAGATGTAAATTGGTGCAGAAGGTCTTGCTTATTCCTTTTCTGAGAAGATAATGCTCCTGTCCAGCTAGAGCCCTGTGCTAGAAGCTTGTAAAGATGTGGTAGGTTGGAGAGCTTTAAAAAAATGATGCTCACTGAAACGGACACTGAGAAAGATAATCAAGGGGTAGAAAGGACACATCAAAATTTTAGTAACTCTACTGCTTCCATTTGGAAGCTATGCTATACCAACATGGGACGATCAAGGAACCATTTTACGTATAAAATTGCTAGTACCTAAAGAGCCCCTGACAGTGGAAGGCTATCAGTAACACTTGCTGAACAATATTGAAGGTTTCAAAGTCTGCGATCAGATTGGCTTCTGGCTGTGATGTGCTTCAAGGGTCCCAGGAAGCTACACCACTCGGGAGACCCAGCAGTGGTCATCAGAGAGGACTGAGCAGAACAGTTCATCCAAGAGCCGGCAATAGTGGAGCAGCAAAGAATTTTCAAAAGACGATAAAATCAGATAAAGTTGGTCTCCTTTTTATAATTGCCACAAGATAGGAAGATAATGTGCTCCCACTCTTTCCTTGACATAAATCCTAAACAATTGCTAAGGAAACCCAAGTTCTGGGTTTTAATTTTCCTTCTTGTCTCTGTTTGGAAATAGTTTGAAAAACTGTTGTTATGGTTTAGATATTGTTTGTTGTACTGAACAGAACCCGTTTTGAGAGTTTTGCTTTCAGTGCACTGATGTGAGGAGACAGAACAGAACCACGGTGATGTGGAGCATTAGGCTTATGGGGAGTTATGAGAGGCATCACCCAGAGGAAGTGATGGAGTTCCTATGAGACCCAGGTAGTTCTTATGAAAGGTTGTCCAAACCCAGCAGTCATTAGAGCAATTCTGATACTTCCATGTGCCTCTTGGTGAATGGCCACTTTGTAAATATTCATGTGTTCTTAGACAACTGTATATTCTTTAATGGATGATTATGGAAATAAAACTTTATGTTCAATAAACCATATTCACTAATTGTTTTGAAAGTATTGATCACGGAGTATGCTCAAACGCTAGGCTTCTCTTATTGACATTCTCTTTCTCTCTTGCCTCATGTTTGACATTCTCTCCCCATCCCCTCCCTCCGTCTCTCCATGATGACAGCTACTATGAGGTGGTAGAGCAAGGAGACTCTCTCCAGAGCCAGAATGAAAGCCATACTGTTTAGAGTTGCAGTCTCCAAAACTGTAAACTTTAAAAATAATACTTTTAAAACTGATGTTTGCAGTCTCTGATATTTTATTACAGTAAAAAAGAAACCAGGCTAATGCAGCCTGCTACCTGGCTGGCTCACAATATACACAGTATCAGCTGATGTGTCTCTAACCATTATTAGGCATATCCTGCTTTTTATCTTTCTTTTTATTGATTCTTTGTGTCTTTCACATCATGGCTCCACATTATATCTCCTAATTATCACCTATCTCCCACCGCCAAATAAAACAATAAAATTTAAGAAAAAAAAAAAAAAAGAGAGATGAACGGGAGAAAGAGAAAAATCTTATCATGGAAGCTACAGCAAGACACATTGATTCACATAGTAAACTCCTTTATTCATAGATTTTTACAAGCAGGTGTTCATCCCAAAGAATTATTGGTCTGGCTCCAGGCCCTTGGTCACTGCTACACAATCAATGTTGAGCCTTCATTGGGATTCTTCCTGGGTATCCTGTTGCTGCCCTTTGTCATGGAGATCTTCCAGCATTGGGTCCTCAGGACTAACACTCCCTATCATCGAATGCTCCAGGGGATCACAGATAGGGTAGATGTTGGGATGGGCCAACATATAACCGTTTCTGGGCCTGGGCAGTTGCAGGGTTGATCAGCCTGCCAGCTTTCCCTGATCTTCGCCACCAAGGTGAGCTCTCCAGCATTGCCCTGGCTAGTTAACCCCATGCAGCAGTGAGCAAGGGGTGGGGCCGTCTCTCTGGCTTTCACATTCTCGGGGTTGGTTCTCCCACAAGTACATCTTTAGGGCCAGTTCTATTGTGTTGTCCAGGCAGAGTCTGGGGCCTCTAACCCGAGTGCTCCAGCTGATGAGGGGCAGAAACAGCTCTCTCAAGCTTCTGACCTCAGGACCAGCTCTTCCAACTGCCTCAGGCACTGATGGGAGAAGAGCATCTCTCCCCTGCCCAGGCCACCATGAGATAGATGGGAAATGGGAACAGCTTCTCTATGCTCACAACTTAGGGGCTTACTCACCCATGACTCTTCCACAACAGAGTAGTCTCTATTGTGTTGCCCGGGTGAGGTGCAGGGCCTGCTCTCCCAAGTGCTGCAGCTGGTGGGGGATGAGGGATGGGTTTCCCACAATTAAGACCACAGGGACAGCTCTCCCATCTGTCTCAGGTATTGATGGGCGGGGGCATATCCTTTGACAAAATATTTATTTTATTTGATGTGTATAAGGGTTTTGCCTGCATATACAATATGTAATGCATATGTGCTTGGTATCCAAGGAAGCTAGAGCAAAGCCTCAGATCCCATCTCCAGTCACAGATGGTTCTGAGCTGCCATGAATTCTGAGAACTGAATCCCTGTCCTCTGGAAAAACAATACATTCTTTTAACTGTGATTCATCTGTCCAGTCCCAATACTACATGTTCTTCACCTAAAGACTTGAAGAAAAACTTTAATGATAAAAAGCATGACATTGAATCACTTCAGTTCTTTATATCATATACATGCTACATATGCAGTTAAAGTTCAGTGCATTGTCACAAATGTATAGCCAGAATCCACTACCACAATCATGAGAGGGGTGTTTATATTCTTCTAAAGTCCCCTCATGTCTCTATGTAGTCAGCTTCCTCTGCCAAACTATGACCAATGGACATCACAGCTTTTACCACTATAGTGTGGTTTTTCTAGATTTCATATAAGTGGGATTTTTGTTGGCCTGCTCTTGCTTAGTGTAATGCTTCTGTTAGGATCCACCACATTACATATATCAGTACCTTATTCCTTTTCATTGCAGAGTAATGCTTGTTGCATAGATATGCCACAAATTGAGTACTCACTCACCCATTAATGAATATTTGGATTGTTTCTAGTTTTAAATTCTTTGAACATAAGCACTATAAATAGTGAATGTAAGTCTTACTTGAACATTAGTCTGTCTTGGAAAGATACCTAGAAGTATAATTGGTTCATATATTATATCTGCATTGTATTGCAATATATGTGAAAATGCCATGATGTTTTCCAAAGTGGCTATGCAATTTTGAATCCTAGAAATGTTATATAGTTTAATTTTTGTTTTCTAGTGTCTAATGATGCCCAGTAGCTTTGCTCTGTGAAAAACACTGTCGCTATTAGTGATAGCCACTTTCTCAGTGGTAAGTTTTAGAAAAGACAATCATGAGAGTTGTGGAGGTGGTGGTGCTGATATTCTTCAAGATTTAATGAAACAAAAAAAAAACACAAAAGGCTTAGCAGTTCACCCTGAAAGGCAGCGCTTCAATTTCCACAGAGAAATGTGGCCAGTAGCAGCCTCTGCAGAAAGACTCCCTGGATGGAGCATGGGTCAGCTTCAGCATGAGCTTATTAATTTCTCACCTTTCCTTGCTTACCTTATCCTCCTCCTCCAAATCTGTAGTTATCTGCTATAACATAATGCATTGTTCCAAAAGTCAGTGACTTAAAACTGCATTATTTATTGCCTCACATTTTGGGGCACAGAATTGGGCATGGCTTAGCTGGTGCTTCTGGCTAAGGTTTCACCCCACATGGCTGCCACCAAGGTATGTGGTAAAGTTGTGATCTCTACACATTCACCCAGGGAAGGACCCACTGCCAAGCTCACACAGGCAGTTGTGGCAGAATGTTGGGCCTTGGGATCTATTGCACTCCGAGCCTGGGCTCTTACTAGCTAGAGATAGTCTTCTCTTTCCAGTCACAGGTTTCTCAATAAAGTAACTCAAAATGGTGACTTACTTCCACAGGGTTAGAATGTGCGAGAGGTGGAACTGAGAGCCATTTATAACCTAGTTCATAACATTTGGTGTTGATGTTTTATGCATTATAAATAAGCCACCAGGTCCAAATTCCATACCAGGCTAGGGTATTACCCAAGGGTATGGCTGCTGGAAGGTCAGGCTCATTGGGCATCATGATATGGGGGAGGGAAAATGGCTGGCATGCCTAAGGGTACAAAAGGAAAGGGAAGTCTTATTTTCACACAGCCCAGAAAGGAACTCCAACTTGACTCCTGGTCCACATTACTGTCATCCCACTGCTGGTCACGTACACCCAGTGCACTTGTAAGCTAACTTCTGATTACCCAAGTCTAGTCAGAGTTAGCTGTCTTTGAAGGCAACCATTCTACCCTGTAGGTGCTGTTTCTGTGTGACCCTCCTGAAGTTTCTTTTTAAACTCCAACACACTGTAGGGGAAAAGCAATACCAAGTAAACTGAAGATGTTTAATAATTAATGCCATATTCTTGTGTAACATATGCAGCTAGAATAGTATTTATCAGAATGTTAATCCATATACCAGACTTAGTGATGATGCTTAAAATGCAAATTCTTGTGTTCCTCCTAGGTTCAACTAATCAGAATATAAGAGATAACATCTCTGGTATTAAAAACCTAAGCAGGGTAAAGTAGAACAGCCTTTTGCATTTATGATTCAAATACTAATGTGCTTAAACCCAAAAGAGATAAGTATCTCCTTGATAAATTTGATTTTTAAAATGAAGGGTAGAAGCTAAGTGATGGAGGAGATGTTGAGGGATAGGCAAGGAAAATATTTCCCTGATAACCTTCAATATCTCATATGAATAAAATGCTTATTATTGTGATTCAAAAGCCAAGGCTTGTTATAGCACAGCACAGAATCTACTAAAATGCTTTCTTTTCCCAAATGCTGGAATTTCTAACTATACAATACAGTTCTTCTAAAGCAAACCCTTGTCTTCTTTTCAGTTCTCTTCCGTATTTGTGATAAAGGCCAGAGAAAAATGTCCAAGAGTTCTGTACCTTTTCAATTAAAATGAGTTCTTAATTGTATCGGTGCTTATAGAAGAAACCATATAGAAAAAACTATTTTCTTAGCCTCATTGACTCTGCTTTTCTCCCTAAATCCATCCACTGCCAGAAGTGTGATCAATCTTTGATTTGGAAATCAATCCCCATCTACTTGTGGAGGATGCTTGTGTGTCTTTTTTCTACACTAGAGCTACCATAGAGTGCCTACTACATAATTGACTCAGTCCGGCCAGAAAAGGGGACCTTTGTAGCCCCTGAAAACCACATTTCAGATAGGTCAGGACATTACCAAACACACTGTACAGGGCTCAAGACTGGGATGTCACAATCTGAGCACTTGACCAACTTTCTGGCTCATGAAGCTTAAACCCGAGGGTACTGAGACCTGTCTAGAAATCAAAGTTCAAGAGAAAGAAATGTCTCCTTTAATTTTTAGGACTCGTGTGTGTGTGTGTGTGTGTGTGTGTGTGTGTGTGTGTGTGTGTGGTGTGATATGTGTGTGTGTATGTATGTGGTATGTGTGTATATAGTGTGTGTGGTGTGGTATGTGTGTACATAGTATGTGTGGTATGGTATGTGTGTATGTAGTGTGTGTATAGTGTGTGTGTGGTATGTGTGTGTATATAATGTGTGTGTGGTGTGTGGTATGTGTGTATATAGTGTGTATGTGTTTTGTGTGTGTGTTATGTGTGTGTGGTGTGGTATGTGCGGTCACATGTGAGTACAAAGTTTGAGATCTGGTCCTCAGGCTTGATATGAAATGCCTTTACCCAATGAACTATCTCATCAGATCAAATTTCTTCCTTAAAAAGTTCAGGAAGACAACTGAAATTACTTCACTGATACCATTAAATGTTAAGGATGTTCAGCAGGTGGATGGATAAGAACAATATGGAACATACACACAATGCAATTTTATTTAGCTATAAATAAAAATGAAGCATGAAGAAAAATGGATACAAATGGAAAATATTAAGCAAGGTAACACATGTTCTCTCATGTACAAATTCTGCCTTCTAGTTTTTACTTATGTGTATTAAATAGAGGCCAGGAAACCAGAAAGAGAACCATGGAAATGGGGGAGGTTGTTAAGGGAACAGTTCATGCAGGTAACAGAACATACATTTCATGAGATGGCAGGGGGATGCTGAAGGTGGAAGGGCAGAAGCAAGAATGGGGAGAGGAGAGACAGCGGAGGCGGGACAGGGAACAGTTTATTAAAACTTAGTATGTAACAAAATCCCATAAGGAAAGCTGTTGCTTTATATGCTAATTAAAAAATAAAATAGAAGTCAGCAATGTTTTAGAAATCTAGCTTTCTATATAAAAAGGAACCCTTATAAATATATGTTTTAAAATCAGTAAGAAGGGCTGTGTGTAGCACCATGTGTTTCTAAGAAAACAAGGGTCCGAAGGTAAGGTCGCATATGTCAGAGCGTCTGCTGGGAGCATGTTTATGATTAGATGGGGAAAGAGAGGAAAGGGATGGCGTGGTAACGAGGTGAAAGGGGGAAGGTAAACCAGAGAGGAAGGGGTGAGAGAATAAAGCCAGGGGTCAGGGTGGAACTCTGGAAGACCCAGAAGAGGTCACTAGGAGAGAGGACCACAGTCTCACAGAGGTCAAAGTGTGGGGTCAGGGAAGGAAACACCTGCCAGCAGGAGAAACACAAAGAGCCTGACATGGTGTTTGATGCTGCCAATTAGGAGCCTGCTGCTGGGCTTGGGAAAGTTGCTCAATTCAAGGAGAAGAGCAGCTCAAGTCTAGGGGTGTGTCTTTGTGTTGTGTTGCTATGAAGAGACACCATGACCACAACAACTCTTCGAGAAGAAAGAATTTAGTTGGGGCTGGCTTACAGTTTCAGAGGTCTAGTTCTTTGCCATCATGGTGGGGAGCATGGCAACATGCAGGCAGACAAGGTGCTGGAGAAGGAGCTGAGAGTCCTACACCTGGATCCACAGGCATCAGGAAGAGAGAAAGCCACTGGACCAGGCTGGGGCTTTTGAAACCTCAAAGCCCACCCCAGTGACACATAACAAGGCCACCCACATCCACTCCAACATCCTCTGAGGTAGCACCACTTCCTGATGACTAAGCTTTCTAACATATGAGAAAAGAGGCCATTCTTTGAACCACCAGTGGGGTGTCAGATAGAAATGTAGGTGACAGCACAGTGAATATCAAAGTGATGAGTTATTGGCTGTTATACTTTCTGCCTTCTAGAAACTCCCATTTAATCCCACTTTCTCCATTCCATTTCACTTCCTCACAATGGTAGGCATATTGAAAAGCTGATGTCCTCCAGAGTGATGAAGTCTCATGAAGGAGTCCTAGCCCATAGAGCATATTGTTACTGCTTATGTTTCATTATTCTATTAGCACATGTTATAAAATAGGACTTCATGAACAATTACTGCTATGGACTCATAGCCAATCCATTGATGGAGGAATTTGGAACTGCAGAATGGTTTTCAGTGAACGAGGTGAGATGAGTAGAGGTGGAATTCCAGATTCTGTATCATGTGTGAAATGAAATGATCCATTGTAGAGAGTGGATATAATGGTGCAGCCACAACCACACTGCCTTTTAAGACAGGCTGCTCTGTGTGTAACAGTTAAGAATACATTAAAGTCTGGAAATTAAAGTCAGATCAAAACCTCTTAACACATTAACTGTTACATTCCGAGAACAGCAGGAGCCTTTTCCCCAAACCTTTTCTTTGCAGCTAATGGTTTGAAGCCCATGTTAATTTCAGTAAATGCAAGGAATGATTATAGGCAGCACTTAGCACATGAGAAAATGAATGATTTAAGACATAGACTATATGCATATATATATATATATATACACATATATAGTCCCTTTATCACTCAACAAAGAACAGGGGGTTGAAGACAGAAACAGAAGGATTTTTATGTGTAGAAAAAAAAAAATCAATTAAAGCAGGAGTCCTGCTGTTTATTGTGATAAATCATATTATTAGAACCTGCTTAAAAAGAGATTCAATTGAAAACACGAAGGAAGCATAAATAAATCCAGATCTTAATTGACTGCTTTTGGTTCTGGATGTAAGAAGGCAATGCCACACCTCACAGTTATGCCTGCAAAGCTGAAGACAAATGTTCTGTGGGAAAGAGTCCCAGGATGGGATGCTTAGGAGCATGCCCCCAGCATGCTTCCAGGGCGGAAGGATGCCAGCAAGCTGAGCTGTGTTCACAATGAGTTCTAATGCTTCTCACCAACTGCAAAAGAAAGGAATTACATAAAATCATCAAGCCAGATTCACATATTTTCTTCTAGCTCATCTAGCAGACATTTAATGATACTGGCAAGCAAGTAGCTCTTCTGGTTGACAATGAAGACTTTGTATAGAAAGAGAAGCTGCTATGAGGATTATTTTTTGTCTTTCCCTATTTGCTTGGAGAGCCCTGGCTGCTAGTTGCAGAGACTGCCTTTTGAGGTCCTTTTTCTCAAGGCCTTCATTTCTGCCGTGGATAAATAAAAACAGAGTCTGGAAGATGCAGAGGAGTCACATATAAATCCTGTGCCCTGACACAGGTCTTGACAGTTGTATGGATATATTAGGTTTTGATCGGAACTAAGCATCATGCAGTGTTTGCAAGCCAAATTATGAAAATGATCCTTCTATTACGGTTTTTCAATGCTTGCTCTGAGTTTGAGGTATTGGTCTGATCATGGGAGCACAAACACAAAATCTGGCTATCTAGGCCAAATTCTAGGTCTGATATTAAGCAGCTACATGATTGCATGTAAAAGAAACCAGTTCTGGGCTGTATCATTTTCAGTTTCTCATCTGAAAAAGGAGACTATCTCAGCTCCTACCTCTCAGACCATCAGAAGGATCAGCACTCAATGTCTGGCCTGTGTAAATTCACAAGTGTTATCTAACTAAACATATTTTGATAGTATAAAAATGGCAGCATCAAAGCAACTAATGTTCACCAGTTTTAGTGTTTACTACTTATAAGGCACTGTCATAAGTATCATGTATGATCAAAAGTTAAGTTTAGCATGTATTATATTCTATTTCCCCCTCTTTGTAAGAACTGCTCCTTCCCCATGGTCCTTTACTAGCCATGTCACATTATTTGTATCGAAACACAGATACACTGCCAAGGTGGCCAAGATCCCAAGACTAGATAAGTCACAGTTCTAGAGAGAAACCAAATACTATTATTTTGCTAAAGGAGCATAGCAATAAAATGACCCCTAATTGCACACTACTATATCCATAATATGATCAACTAAATTCACATCAGAGAAGTTTTCTCTTGCAGTAGATGGGAATTAACACAGAGACCTGTACCTGGCTAATATAAGGAGTGAAGGAATTTGCAGCACTCAGCCCTAAATGGGATGTCTTTATTAGAACACTTTCCCCTTGAGGTTCAGAGATCTACATGGAAAAAGAGGTAGAAAAAGTATAATAGCCAGACATGGTGGAAGATTTCCAAACAAGTAGCATCATCCAGACACAATGGGACTGATACACATACATATCTGAAAATACTTAATAAAGATTAATTAAAGCAAATAAAGTTGGCCAAATGACCTTGTAAAAAGCAATTCCAGAAAAAAAAAGTTTGTCGAGGCTATAGGCAGCTTTCAAACCTCATTAGATTTAATAAAGTTCATTATCAAAGAAAAGCAATGTGGGTGATTGAAAAATGCAATGGGGAAACTCAAATTAGGTATTACTCAGATTTACCAGTAATAAAATGGATAAAGAATTAGGTCTTGTGTAACAATAACAAACTGTACTCCATAAAAATGACAACTACAGCACAAAATGGTACAGACAAATGATAAAGGTATAAGACTGATCATAAGAAGCATGTGTATGTATGTGTGTTCTACTTACAGAAAATTCAAAATGCCAACATTAGGGATGCCCAGTAGCTGTCACAAAAGTGAAGACAGTGACTAGTGTAGCACAGAGAGGATGCCATTGGGAAGGGATATGTGCACGAATATGGGATAGTTCTGCAAATCTGCCAATCATGTCTTGGTCTGCAGAGTGGCTATTCTAAAGTGTTTATTCACCATCTTGATAATTTGCAATGCTACATATTTATCTCAGGTCACTTTCCTTTCTGTAGTTGATGAAAAGACCTTAAACTCACACCATGTGTGAATTTATAAAATTTCAATAAATGCAAAGAACTAATTTGTGAGTGAAGGTTTCAGAACTCTGCATGGCCATGTGTCCCAGTCTAGCCATTGTCTGCACATACCCTTACAAGCCTCTACCCCTTTAACATCTCAATTCTCAACATCTTTCAGTCATCAAAGGTTGCTGGATAATTATGAATAAATACAGGTCACTGCACTAAGGATATTTTCACAGAGCCCATAAGGATTTGGCTTTACTGTGGAGTAGGGACTGAAACCCAGATGGTGAAACACTTGAGAGATGCTCCTTGTGAGGAGAGAGGTGACTGAGAGCCTGCCATCTTCTATTTCTGACTCTAGGAGTGCTCAGGTAAGCTTTTAGCAAAGATGGGTAAAAGTCCCAGATAATAATAGACCAGTGGAAGTCCAGCCCCATGGCCCAGATAATGGCTTGTAGAAACAGTGTTCTATTAATTTAGCTGCAAGATTCACAATGTGAAAAGCTTTTCCCTGGCTGTACCTAATGATGTGGAAACCCTGCTCTCTTAAAGTTGACCTCTTTAAGAAATCACTTAAGTGTACAAATATGAGAAAAGAAAGTTAAACAAAGTTTATAAGATAAGAGTTGGAAAACTATCTTTTTATGAACTCTACCTGGTCCAATCTCTCTCCTTCATGGCAACAGGAAGAATAACCAACCTGGGACCATAGGATGGACTAGGAACTTCCAAGTCCACATACACTTGCAGTTATGCAAACTTTTACCCTGACACTGAAAATTCAAAGACATAGCAGTCCAATGAAGATAATTTTATTTTTATTGTGATATTATTAGAAAAGTTGTCTGCCACATGTCACTGCAAACTCTCAAATCCCAGGACCAAGACCCACTAGGTTTATGTAAATCACAGATGGTTTGTCTTATAAAGACTGTGATCCAGGCAATTGTTTTATCCTGCACATTAATGCAAAAAGTGCAAGTCTGTTGTTAGCATAGAGAAACTTCAGCTTGTCTTTGAGTCTCATATCTATCTTTTAATATTTCCAGAGACTTCTGTATTTGTCCATTTTGATTTTGAAATTTGCATTTCCCAGAACTCAAGAAAGTAACTACCCAGCCTCTAATCCAAGTATCTTAGTAGATTAGGTCTATCTCAAATTTCCCAAGCAACTGGCATACTACATATCTACTGGCTTAGTGGAGCTACCAGGATTTGCCACAAGTTCATGAAAAGCCTACCAGTTTCCCCAAACTTAGTCTATATCCATCCCCTTCTCTGTCTTAATCAATGTCACTAGGTTATAGAGGTCAAACTTTATGGGTCACTTCTGATTCTGCCTTCTCTCTACAAAGTTCTTTCCAGTTGACTACAGTTTATATCATATCAATCTCCTAAAAATCTTTTGACTCCTTTCCATATTATCCCTCCAGACTCGTGTCACTCTCTCCAGACCCAACACATCCCACCAAACACATGATACACCTGACTCTTATGCTTTCATCTAGTCATTCTCCCCTCTCATCCATGCCACTGTTGAAATCTAAAACACAACACTCATATTTGATAATGTCACTACTTGGGTCAAAAATTCTAATAGATGTGTTCCCACTGCCTGTAAGAAAAACAAAATTTTTCCATTGACTTCTAAATAATCTTTTATAATCGAATATCAAAGCCTTCATCTCTCTTCTCCTTGCATATTTGTGGCACTCAAACACACCAGACTCTTTTTTTCCCATTTGATGCACACATTGACTTCTCAATCAGTTAGGGATACTTCTACCTATCTTCAGGATCCTGCACAAGGCTTGCCTTATGTCTTTCTTGATATCCAAGAATACTTAAGCATTTTCTCCATTGTGTATAGGAGAAATCACAATGATGTTTTGAAATTACTTCCTAATATATCTACTTAGATATCAGCCTCCATCACTTCAATCTCCACATATCCCAGGTAGACTAAATTGAGTTAAATAAATTCCTGAGGCATGGTAGATGGAAGAATGTTATTTGATGGCCAGATGGCAGCTGTAGAAGACTGCATTTTTTAAAGCAATAGGCTAAAGCAGAATTCAGTAAAGTATTGTCTATTGGCTAAATCTGGCTTTTAGCCTGTTTTTATAAGTAGTATTTTTATTGGTAGAAAATCATATTTGTTAGCATCATGTTGTTTAGGTTGCCTTGGTAGATTTAGAAGAAAACACACAACTTAAAAAATCTAAAATATTAACTATTTATCCTGCAAATAAAAAGCTTTCTAATTTTTAGACTGGATATACAACCATGGGCCAGAATCACAGAGTTCAAAGTATGGTACTAGAGCACATATCTATCATACCAAGATTTATCTTGTAAGGATTTTTTTTCTCATCTGCTGCATCCCTTAAAAGACAGCACACCCCTTTCTGCTACCCAAATTTAGGTTGGCTTTTAAACTCTGCAAGCTATACAGATCTATTGAGATTTAGGCAATGACTAAGCAAAGAGACTATTAATTGCCCCTTGGTTTATACTATTCTCTTTTCTCATTAACTGACAAGCTCCCTGGCCAGCTTCTCTTGTAGCTTGGTGCCACCATCTGATGATGTCCACAGATGTGAACAGTGGTGTTCATAATTCAGTTTCTCTTCATATAGGAAGCCTATGTCTCTTGCTTCCTCTTCCCTTCCTCATTGGGTTGAACTATGGAGGGCTTGGGCCAACTTTGACCATACAGACTATGCCAGTGCTAGTGGAAACAAGAAAGAGAAGCATAGACAGCCTTGTTACCCTCATAGAGCATGGCTACCCTTCAGAACTTCTTTCAACCCAACCTTCTACACATTTCACTTTTAGTGGTGTGAACACCATCAAAGCAACAAACTAGTAACCTGACTGTTCCACTTCTGTCCTCTCCATGTTTCTCTTTAGGATTCAGGTTTCTGCCCTAGAACTAGACTTCTGCTGATTTTGAGTTAGCAAACGGCTTCATAGCTTCACTTTCAACAATTCTCTCTTAACTCAATTCTTTACCTGTTTCTTAAAGTCTTTATCTATTTTCTAACTCTGGACTTTCCTGTCTTATATAAAAAAGAAATGATAATGAAGATTTTAGCCCTTCTAATGCTGCCATTGTTCTCACCTTTAAAATTATTTCTCTATATTTCCAAGAAGGAATTGAACAGATGAAGACAGATACTTCATAGAAGATATGACAAGAGAATCATAGTAGGAGTAAGGGACTTCAGGTTACAAATACAGCTCTTTATTTTGGCAGTTTTATGATGGGATGATAGGAATTGGGAAGCTGAAATAAAGGGCTGGAGAAATGGCTCAGCACTTGCTCTTGCAGAAGATCTGGATTGGATTCCAAGAACGTGTATGGCAGGTTAAAACTGTTAGTGATTTCAGATCCTGAAGTCCAACATCCTCTTCTGGTGTCCACAGGTACCAGGCACATATGTGGTGCACAGACATACATACAAACCAAATGCTAATACACATAAAATAAATACTTTAAATTCTAAAAACAAATCTGAAATGTGATGAATAGAGTGAGTGACATTTGATTATTAAATTTAAAGACCTCTAAGCAATGGATGAGTGGAGAAATATTTAGGAGGCAGAAAATAGATTGAATCAGATAGTTTGTGCTAAATATCAGGTCAGTGAAGAAGAGAGGAAACTCTGGTCTCCTGGGATGGTGTGGTAAAAGAAAAGAAGGAAATATTAATTACCAGGTAAAGAAGGGAAGAAACTCATGGCCGATCGAATACAAGTGTTCTAGAATGTCCTCCCTTTCTAACGAGAATATTCCCTTCTGTATTTTGTCTTTTACATTCCTTGGTATAGTAGAGGGTGCACAGAATTTAAAGAAGGAAATGAAATATGTGAATATATTTCCAGGGCACAGCACAGTAAAATATATGCAAATGAAATCACAAGTATGTAAATGAGAGTACCTGGACAAAATGCCACTTCTTAAATAAAATGGTTAACACCCTTTCCAAAGGGCATGTCAGCAGCCTGCTGATGAATCTCATCCTCTGCTAACATGGACAGCTTCTGATTTGGGTCATTTCAATGAACAATTTAACTTCAGCCTCTTACTCTCTCTGCAATCTCCATCCAAGTTCCGAGTGGCTTTCAGCATCTGTGATTATTAAATAAACCCAACGAAGCAAAAGCCTGTCTACCTAACTAGCATGATGCCAAGGATCCCTCATCTTTGATCCCTCTGCAAGCTTTGTCTGTGATCCTCTGTGGAACTGAGGTTGACATCTTCATAAGCAAAACAAAAAGAAACTTAGATTTCAGTTCCTCCTACTTGTGAACAAAAATACTGTGCATTCAGTGTGGAGGGTGCAGAGAGTACACTGGAAGACTTGCCTCTATGTTCCAGCCACTGGCAGTTCAGATATCTCCATAATCTGGATGCCAAAGGGCCCAGAAAAAAGGGGAGGCAAATACTATAAACAAGCTCAGATTTCTCTCAGTGTCTAAGGACATGCAAAGGTCTCTGTGTGTTGTGAATGCACAGCTAAACTTTACAGTCCTTTCAAATGTCTCTATCAGGCACATCCAGTAATTCATACTTTGGCCCAAAGCTGGCAACTATAATGCTCACACTAAAAAGATACACTATCAAGTTACCAAAATAACCATATAACTACACACACACACACACACACACACACACACACACACACACACACACACACACACACAAACCCATTGTGATGTCTTCTTTTAGGCTGCATGCATAGCTATCCTTGATCATATGCAGTCGCATATATATAACGGCATATATGTTACAGGTTGGACATGCCTTGATGAGCAGCTCAAGACCAGACTCCCTCTTCTCCTTCCCATGAATTCTCACCCACACGTGGCTCATCCCTTTCACTAGCAACCCTCTTCCTTGGAAACATTCCCTTCCTGTCTATTCTAGAGCCTACTCGTTATTTCTATTTTCCATTCCAGCTGGAGCCAGGAAGAAGTCTCTTGATCTCTGAGCATTGACTATTCTTAATCTATTTTTAACCTTCTCCCGAATCTCCATTTCAATATCTATAAATTGAGGATGCCACCTGTTTACTCCACAGGATTGTTCCAACAACTACATATCACATGCATATAAAAGCATTTTCAAAAATGTTAAGTCATCTCCAGTGGCCAGTCATCATTGCTTTTAGAACTAGAATTTTCTTTGCTCATAAGAGCCTTTTCCTCCTCTTACTTACTTCCCTCTGGCACATGTCAGCAGGGGTGGGGGGTGGGGGGTGGGGGGGTTCAGGGAGGGGAGAGGCTTCTGACTGAGCTATACCTTCTTCAGGCAAGCACCCTCCCCTTTCTTCATCTCAGAGCTCAGATTTTGGGAAGTACAGTCCAGACACATTAATCCTCTTTTCCATTCATGCATGCCATACCACTTCACTTCCCATAAAACTACTGTGCCCTTTGGAGAACATAATAGCTAGCAAGCTAACCCAAGACTGTGTCAACCCCCTAGAGCTAGCCAAGATCACAGTGTGTGAACCTCAACACTAGAATCCAATCTTTGGTCCATAGCCCCTGGAGCCACATGTCTCCTTTTTCAGACTTCTTGAGTTTGTGTCTAGACTTTGCAGTGCTTTTGTTACATGTAAAGCTTACTTACCCACTCCAGATGTCCATTTTCTCATCTGTAAAAGGAAGATTGTAGTCAGAAGTTTCTACTCTACCAGAAACTCAAATATCCAACAGCCACTTCCCATGTAATTGACGTGGAGGCTTAATATTGTAGTAACTGCTGGACCCAGGCATATTGCTATCTAGCTATTACACTTAAATTAATTCATAATTCTTATCTATGTTTAGCCACGTGGCTTGATACATTTTTTTCAGTACAGCATTGTCATCTTGCTTCTTCTGCATCTGGTTGATGATTGCTTCTCTGCCTTTCCTCTTGCCAGAATTCTCCTAGTCTGGTTAATCTCATAACACAGAGAAACATAGAAAGATCTCTGTCTCCTGAGTTATGGGATTAAATGCCTAGGTCACCACTCTGTCATTCCTGTGCTGGGATTAAAGGCGTGAGTTACCATTCTTTGGCCCGCATGACTTGACTATGTGTGATTCTGTTCTCTGATATTCCAGGATTATTTTATTAAATATTAAATATATCACCACACTCTTGCCTGTTTCTTCTTCATGTGTGTGTTCTTGGGAGAGGCTTACCTGCACACTGCTCCTAGAAGCACCTACGTATGAGAACATACCACTTGGTGATGTCATCCAAGACTTCTCTCCCAATCATAGGTCTGTCTGTCCAGTTCTGGACTTCCTCTCTTTGAGAATCCAGTTACATCTCAGATGTGACAGTCTCATAAAAAAACTCATCTATATCCTTCCCAAAGTTATTTCATCTCTATGTCCTTTAGATCCATGATGGACAGGGGCACTTGAGTCATGAACCTGACCTTTTATCCCTATTATTTCCTAATCTCACTCTGAAATGTAATCAACCACTTTACTCTCCCTCTGCCAGAGGTGTTCAAAGTCACTGATGGTTCTGTGCCTTTTTAAAAAATTGGCTTTTTTGTCCATTTTGAATTTTGATCCTAATTTGATAGTTTTGTTTGTTTTGCTTTATTTTTGGAGAAAGGGTTTCTCTGTGTAGCCCTGCTTGTCCTAAATTTGCTCTGTAGACCAGGATGCCCTCAAACTCAGAGATCTGCCTGCCTCTGCCTCCCTAATGCAGGAACTAAAGGTGTGGGCCACCACAATCAGCGCTACCTGATCTTCCTTTGTTGCTTCCTTATAGGGTGTGTCTAAAAAGAATACCTTGCTCCCTTACTCTAGGTCCCATCTTGCTAATAGTCTAATCCCAATGCTATTTCTGATAGTAGCCTGTCATAATTATATTTAATTTAGATAAATATAGATCTCATTATGGCATAGATGCTTCCATGGCTCCCCAAGCTCTATAACCCTATATGACCCTTATCCACTTTCATGGTCTTATAACACAGCTTTCTCCAGGATTAGAGTAAGTCCTATAAAACGAGCCCACTTGCATACCTCTGCCTTTGCTAACATGACCAATGATTTCTGGCTATTCCTCAGTAACCTGGGATGACTGGAAACTGGTTATACTTGCAAATAGTGAAATGTTTATGCTTTCACTGATAAAAACTTAAATTTCAACTAGATTTTATTAAAATACCTCAAAATTTATTGCACATCTCTGCAGTCTTCCATATAATACATTCATAACTGAAAATGTTCTGGATGGCTCAGCTTCATCATTTGAAACACTGATTACAGCTTGGCCAGGATCCAGTGATGTCATCCTCAGGAGCTACTGAGATTTGTAAGGTGATGCTAAAATTGTCTCCCCTGAAATGTATATGTAGAAATTTTCATCCCCAAATGATTTTAGGGAGTGGGAATTTGGAGGGGGCTGACTAAGCCACAAGGGCTCTGCTCACATAAATGGGATTAATACTCTCATGATATAAGCCTAAGGGAATGTGTTCATTTTCTTCTGCCGTAGAAAGACATGGAAGCAATCAGCTATGGTCTAGAAGTCAGGGCTTTGCCAGTCCTCAAATCCGCTATTGTCTTATTCTTATATATGCTACTCTGTAGATCTCAGGGTAACATATATCTGTTATTCATAAGCTGTCTGTTATTTTCTGACAGCTTGAATATATTAGGCTAGTTTTCTGTTAAAAGTCCATTATGACATATAATCCACTCTCTTCCTTGCTGTGCCGTATGCTATTCACCCCCTATCTCTCCTCTGATTTCCCGGTTCTGTGGTTGTTCAGCCCTAAGGCTTGGTCTCACTCTGTTTCCCTGGACATGTCACTTCAACCTGCTGTATGTCAGTCTCTCAACTTATTCTGCCACCCTGGTGCATATCTTTATGGATATGACAGTGCTTAATGACTTCTACCTCAGGCAGATGCTGACTACATTCTCTTTTGCTCAGCCAACTTGCTTGGTTTATTATTATTATTATTATTATTATTATTATTATTTATATTATTATTTTTCAATCTTTGATTATCTATGTTTTCTTATCCTCCTTAACTTCTGAGCTTGACACTTTTCCAGTTGGTATTGGAGGCACTGGATAGATATCATGCCCATGCACTCTGTAGGATGTTTTTTAGGTCCTGTCTCCTATGGTGCTTATCCACAGGGAGATTGTGGGTAGAGTCTTGATTTCTAACCCAGACCATCTGAACACTGAACTTAATCCTCACCCTTTACCCTTCTGCTCCTTAGAAAATGCCAAGCCTAAAGTTTTGAGTGAGGTGGGATGAAAAGTAACAAGTACTGTTGAAGTCTGAGATTCTCAGACATCATCCTGAATCTCTGAGTCTCACATATTTCTGAGTAAATTAGTTACTTTTTTGTTGCTGTCCATAGACACCATGACAAACTTATTTAAGGGGCAGTTTATTTGAATTTACAGTTCCAGAGTCCAACATGGTGGGGAAGCATGGCAGCAGGCAGGCATGTGGCCAGAGCAGGAAGCAGAGAGATCATGTTATCAACCACAAGGAAGCAGAGAAAACAAATTGGAAGTAGAGAAAGGACTTATACTCTCAGAGTCATCCCCCAAATACATGCTTCTTCCAGCATGTCATCCCCATGTAACCCTCCCCAAACAGTCCTGCCTACTGGGAGTTGACAGTTCAATTGCCTGAGCCTATGAGGGTCTGTCCTTGTTCTAACCATAGCACTGAGCAAACTCATTCTACATTCTTTTGTCTTCCCCTTGAAACAGGGGAAGCAGAAACTTGGGCCTCCAGTTGCCCCTGAGATCTAAGACTAAGTGCATTGAAGAGCTCCACTGTGTGAAATGCTAATTTTTATTAGAAGAACTCACAATTTTAAAATACACATAATTCACTCTACTGAATAAAACATGTGAACATGAGTAGATTTTAAAAACCTAGTAGGCTTCTTAAGCAACAGGCCTGAAACAGAACATGCCCAGGGCAAGATCATGAAATAGAATAGTTCCTAGTGATGAAGATATCTAAGAAAAAAATTGAAAGAGTGTAATCCCAGTACTCAAGAGGCTAAGGCAAGAAGACCATGATTTCAAGCCTGGCAAGGCTACATAGTAAGGCCTTGTCAAAAAAAAGAGAGAAGGCACTATGGAGATGATGCCCCCATGGTGAAAGTGTTTACTAAGTACCTGGGCTCAGATCCTGGACAACCCCATAAACCCTAGCATGCATCTGTAACCCCAGCTCTTCTGTGAAGAAAAGAAAGACAGAGACACAATTCTCAAATGCTCCTGGGTCAGGCAGCATGGCATACGTACAGAAAACGAGCAAAAGGGTCTGTTTCAAACAAATGAAAGGTAAGGGCTGACATTCACAGGCACTCAGTGGTGTGCCTGCTTCTTCATTACACCCTTACTCAGAGGACATCCACATACACTGAAGAGATTCGGGTAGAGGTAGCTGCAGGGACCCAATAGTCTGAAGGAAGGGTTGATGAGGGGGAACTACTCCCCTTGGTGACATGGACATACATGGTGAGCTCAGAGCCTCACACAAGGCAGTTTCTTACTCTCTTTTGTGTCTGTGAGGGAATCTGGTCTAGCTTGTTTCTGAAAAGTCCCAGAAATTGCTACTTGTGTATATTTTCATCTATTTGGATCCACTTTTATGGGTCTGTTTTCTGTATAAAAACAAAGAACAGCAACAAAATTCTCGGATTTTGTAACCTTTCAATGCTCTGGATCACCATCTTCAAATCAGTGACGGGGGTGATCTTTGCAAAGGGTTCAGCTTTCTACTTCTCAGGTCTTCTGGGATGAAACATAAAAGTCAGTGAGTCAGCTATCTCCCAGGCCTCAGCACACCATCTCAAGGCCTCAGCACACCATCTCCCAGGCCCCAGCACACCATCTCAAGGCTCCAGCATTCCATCTCCCAGGCTCCAGGATACCATTATCCCCCAAGCACCAGTTTGCTTCTCACTGACCTGTCTCATTCCCAGACTCAGCAGCCCCCATGACCTTTCAAGGATCCACATTCTGAAAGACCCTTGAGCAAGGGCATCATTAAGCCACAGTTTCATAGCTTTGTGAAAGCAAGATTATTAAGTGATTATCTTAAACTCATTTTCATTACCAACTTTGGGGGTGACAACTTTAAAAGTAAATGAGAGTTTATTTTTTTATTAATAAAGATAAAGCATAACATGTAAAAAATACTGAGTTGTCTACATTGTGAGTTCCCCTTATATAATTAGACCACCTTTGAGGGCCAAAATAGAAAGGAGTTAGAGAGTTCATTGAGCATGCCTCCCCTGATCTCTGAACAAGCTCACTCTATGCATCTTGGAAAATGCAACAGCTGCTCCAGAGCCAGTGGGCCATGAGTAATGCCCTCAGCCCTTGTGTATGAGTGGGTTGGCAGGGGAGGCAGAGCAGCCCCAGGAAGGTGCTTTCTCAGCGAAGCTGACAGACAGCGCTGTCTTCTCAGGTGGCTAGCCAGGTCAGCCAGCCCCATCAGAGTTTATTGCCATTCTTTGAATCCCTTCCAACCATTTGATGTCCTTGACGTTAAAATGCTGAAAAGTGCATGTAATATATCTGACGTTCCAAAGCACCTTTTAGGAATTTCTAATTCATCGGATACTTAGGTAAAGTATTGCTGAATACAAAGAATTGTCTTCATTATCATCAGTCCATTTTAGGAATTTCAATAATCATAAAATTTGCTTATCACTTTTGAAACTAATAGTTTTGTTACCTAAAATAAATTACAAAAACAAATCAGGCTATAAGAGAGTATAAAAAATATATAAAGAGTATAAGAGGCAGCTGTATTATGCTATGGGCCCAATGTACACTTTTATTATTATTTTACCTTTTGAAGCCAAGCTTCTCTTTTGAGTACTGATTCTGTGATGTATGCCTCACAAGAGGCCACATGAGCCTTCTCCTGTACCCCTCCTATCACAGTCACCCACACTACTCTACTCACTGCGCACAGCAGCCTGAAGATGATTCCCAGTGGCTGAGCCTCAGTGAGGTTGACTTTGCAGATTCAGTAAGTCAGTGTGATTTATGTTCCCACCAAGGGCACAGTGCTCTAAAACAGACACATCTCTGGAATTCCGTGTCTCAGCACTCTGCCACTGCTTTGGAGGGTAGCTGCTGGTATTAGTGAGATAAACTAAAGAAAGAGAACTCCAGCTAGGATATTAAGTTCTTTCTTTGAGAGCCTCAAAGGGGGTGTTTTGGGAGCAGAAAAGAGCACACGTCTATGTTTTTTTTTAGATGTGTTTATAAACATGATAAAGGAATGTTCAAACAAAATGCACATATTGCTGATTGAAATACATGCAAACATACAAGCATATACATGAATTTATATACATGCATATGTACATGTTTTCATAGCCATATTCACATCTGCCTTATTCACACTGATAACTAAATATTTGGGGGATTAGCATCTAGAAGCCTTACAACAATGATTAACTTTCCAGCTATGATAGTGAGCAAGTCATTGACTATTTGCAAACCTCAAACGCTCTGTCCTCTTTTCATTCCTTCACTCTGAACCTGGCTCATTAACTCCATCCGAAAGCTCCAGTGGTCTTCACACACACACACACACACACACACACACACACACACACACAGTATTTGCCAAACACCTCATGGATAAATACCTTTGTTCATGCTTCACTGGACTTTATCCCTACTTCTTTGGTGACAGAATTCAGTGCCCCCATCCTATGATCATCTATTTATCTGTTCCCTGCCACTCTGCCCCAAGATAGCATATGGCTATGCTATCAGCCATAGCAGGAAGAAAAAAAAAATGATGTTTGTCTTTTTTTTTTTCTGTTCTCTCTGTCTCTCTCTTTTGTTTCCTTCCTTCCTTTTTTCAGTTTGTTCTCATTCATCACATAGAGCCCAGAATATAAGTGAAAAAAAAAATGAGTGAGTGGATGGACAGAATAAATGAATATGTTTTGATCTTGTCCTTAGGTGAATGGTTACCCCACATATTTATCTCCTATACAGCCCTCACCCTGAAGTCTAACGTTGAGGCTTGTGGGTGGAGGATTTGGTTGTTTCCTAAGCAACAGGCAACTACATGGTTGAACCATCTGCATCCCACTTGGATAGGGAAAAATTACCTAAGTGGGCAGTTACTCTTTGCCTGGTGACTTTTGTTGCACTGTGTGGCTCATTTGATCAAGTCTAGACACATTATTTCATGTGCTGTGGAGTCTCAGTTCCCGTAACACAAACCCCTCTAATCATTAGTCTTTCTGGCAGAATTTGATAGGGGTCATATAAAATCCCTTTCCTCGTCTGCTAATGGCAATTTACAGACACTTACTCTGAGCAATGTGCACTGCAAAAGACCAGCAAACTCCCCCTGTTATGATCCAGCCCTGTAACGTCAAAGCCTGATACTTCCATCAGTGATATGTGAGCCTTGTTTGTGGTTGGCTGCCTCATCAATTTTCATTTGGGAGTTGAAATAGACTCTGAGGCAGATATGGCATTAATTACGGGGAAATTGGTTGCAATATGCCTGAGGTAAAGCCCTTCTGATGGGAATCTGAGATGGAAAGAAAGCCAAATTATAAAAGGGTGATTTACTGGAAAAAGGAAATGTGTGCTTTACCATCAACATTTAGCAGAGAAAAGGGAACCGATAAACCAGAGAGATGGTGGATGACTAAAAGAGGAAGGTGTCCAGAATCTCACAAGAGATTTATTCTTATGCTGTTTGCATTATATTTCCCCAGATGCATATGGCATTTTCCAAGAGTGTGCTTCAATTAAGAGGCAAGTGAGCATTAATAATGGTTGGCAGGGCCCCTACGCCTTTCTAGATTAAAATATATTTTACAAAGAATGGACTAAGAAGCATCTAGGGATGCCAAAGTGAAAATTCATTCTGCCAGCTATGGTATCTGCTATTGCATCACTTTTCTTGTTATAATATCACATCTTGCCCTAAAGATTTCAACTTTTTTTCTTAGTTAATGTCTTATTTTTTGTCACTGAATCTTGACGAGGTAAAACATAGATGCAAAGTCACAGCAGAAATGACAGCCCCTCAATTTAATACGAGGATAGTAAGACAAAAGCAGCTTACTATTTAAAGGGGCTCACCTGTTAAAAAAATCACACACTTCTTCATTGGGCACAGCAGTGAGTTATCAAGAAAAAAAAATAATGTGTGCTGGTGAGTGCCGGTAATCCTGGTGCTCCAGGAGCTGAGGCAGGAGGATGCTGATTTCAAAGCACCAATCTGGGCTAAATACTGAGTGTAAGGACAGTTTGGGCTACAAGTAGAGATTCTGAATTGGAGGAGAAGGAGGAGGAGGAAAAGGAGAAGGAGGAAGAGGAGGAGGAGACTGATAACACCCCCACTCCCATTTTTAATGTAGTGAGGGTTGTGATGGACTAACCTATACTCCCTGGGAAGCAGAAAGTGAGTGGCTTTTATGTAGAAAACACTAAGTAGGAGGAGACAGTGGGGAAGAGCTGAGAGGGGAGCTCTACCCCATCCCATCCCAGCTGCTAAGCACCTAAGTAGCTTCAGCTTTGGGGTGGAGAGCAGAGGGGTGAGGGGTGGGAAGTAGAGGTGGTGGAGGAGTTTGTGTTTGTGTGCATGTGTGTGTGTTCATAAATGACTTGAAACGGGTTACACATCACCTATGTATAGGAACACTCAGAGCAAACTAAATAATTGAGTGCAACTCTAAAACAAAATTTAAATCACCTTCTCCTATGGGGAATTATAACCAATAATCACAAAAACTGTTAAGTATACATTTGGCAACAAAACCTTTCTACTGATGGTTTAAAGTGTCAAGTTTGTTCATGGGAAGCTCATCTATTGAGGCATCAACAATGCCATTCTGTTTTTCTCCTCTGTCACCCTTAGCACGTGTTTGCCACGTGGTTGTAAAATGTCTGTATGTCACTTGTGAGATCTTAGAAGCCTTAACTGGCCCTCCTGGGTGAAAGAAAGAAGCCAGTCGAGGAGGAAGGGTGATGTCAAAAACAAAACAAAAAAATCCCAAAGGAATTCTAGCAAAGTCAGCCCATGTTTCATTGGCCAGTACCGTGCGCATGCTCATACCTCTGCTGTGCGTTGTTACTTGTAGCATTTCTAGCTGGGAATATTGCCATACTGAGCTCAGTGGATCCATTTGTCAGCTAGAAAGAAGAAAGGATTGAAGGAAGGCAGCCAACAGCGCCTGCCACACATGCTTTCCCAATATCTGTATTGGATATTTATCTGTGCAAGAAAATATACATCTTATTTAAAGTAAACCGTATAAGTGAAAAGTATGACATTGTGATTTTTAAAGTAGGGAAGGCAGGTTTGCTTGATCAAAGAGCTTATAAAATAACTATCTTAAAATGTTTTTAAACATAATTTGATATATATATATACTATTTTCTGATTGCAAATATTTTATCTCAAGCAAATGTCTATTTTTAATTTTTAGTTATTTAACTTTTGATCATACTTACACAAATACATGATGTACCACGTGACAATTTCATACATGTACACAATATGTAATGATCAGATCAGGGCCATTAGCAATCCTTCTCTGTAGATATTCAGCAGTTTCTTTAATGTGAACCTTTCATTCTTCACTGGATGATATAATGCTCTCCCTTCATATACTTAAACACACGGGGACACACACAGACATACACATAGACACACACACATAGACACACACACAGACACACAAAGATACACACAGACATAGAGAGAGAGACACACACACACACACACACACACATGGACAGACACACACACACAGAGACACACACACTTAGAATCACCCTGCTGTGCAGTGAAATATTAAAGCTTTTTTCTCCTATTAACTCTCCCTTGGTGCCTGCTATTGACTCACATTCTAACAGCACTCCATGCCCTCTTAATTTTCAGAGAATGAAGACATAAAGGTTTTATCTTTCTGAGTCTGCTTTATTTCACTACATATGACACCTCCAGATATATTCCATTGATATCAATGATAGAATTTCATTCTTTTTTTTTATGTGAGTTGGCATTTTGCCTGCATATATAACTGTATAAGGGTGTCAGATCTTGGAATTACAGACAGTTGTTAGCTGCCATGTGGATGCTGGGAATCAAACTCAGGTCTTCCAAAAGAATAGTCAGTGCTCTTAACCACTGAGTCATCTCTCCAGCTCCTAGAATTTCATTCTTTTAGAGCTCTCTGTTTCTGTCTTTCTGTCTCTTTCTCTCTCACATACACACATATTCTTCTACTGTTTCCAAGTCTGACTGTTGTAACAGTGCTACAATATGCATGAGAGAGCAAGCATCTCTTCTTCTCTCTGTTTTACACAGTGTCTCTTCATGTAGCCCTAGCTCTTACAAAACTTGCTGTGTAGACTAGGTTGGCCTCAACTCATAGAAACTGCCTGCCTCTGCTTTCTGGGTACTGGGATTAAAGGTATGTTACACCAAGTCCTACCTGCAAATATCTCTTAGTATGTTTTAGTCTATGTCACAGAGAGTCTTAGTGATCATCTAAGCCAATTCCTTCATTATAATATTAACAACGTGGGAACCATAGAAATGTTACTTAATTTTCTCAAGTATCTTGAATACTTAGTAGCAAACAAAACTGAAAGTCTTGGAATGATGCGTACTAGTTTCAAGGTTATCTTTACACTTTGGACATTGAATCTTCAAGAAAAGTTTGATTAAATATAATATTAAATATGATTTATTTTGACACCTTTGTTGTGCTATTTGTAGTGTTTCAAAAATATAAAAATAAAATTATTTAGATATACATAGTTTTCATCAGTAAATAATCAAAAGAGAATACCTTGCAAGTTTGAAAAAAAATATTTGCACTAAAACTTAATAGCTACATGAAGCATAGACCAGTTATTCATCTTTTTAAGTAGCTATATGGACAATAAACTATTGTATATGGTTTCTTGGGGGTAGTTTACATACTTTACATAAAGTATATAACACAAGGCTGGCATTTAACTCACTTAATTTTTTTATTTTATATGCATTAGTGAAAGGGTGTCAGATTCCCTGGAACTGGAGTTACAGACAATTATGAGCTGCTATGTAGGTGCTGGAATGCAAACCTGGGTCCTCTGGAAGAATAACCAGTGCTCTTAAACCCTGAGCCATTTCTCCAGCTCTAAAGATTGGTATTTAAGAAATGGTAAGTTATGGTTCCAGGATTTTCATCATCATTCTTACCACCGCCATCACTGCCCTCTTCTTAGAAAGTTGCCAAATCCAGTGATCCTCACACACACTAAGAGATAAAGATCTGGAGTCTTTTTTTGTAGGCCAAAACAGTCCCTTTATTAATTAATAATAAAGCAAATTCACAGCATACAGAAAGACAACCCACATCACTTGCCCTTTTATGTCTAATCAAAAAGTAAGGTTTAAATTTTAACATTTAACAAAATTACATATAACAAAACAGCTACCAAGCAAAAATTATAGTTATAATATCTAGTCTATTGGTTTTTAGCAAAATTATAGAAAATATTTTATCATCTACCTTATCCTTATGGGTCCAAAGTTTCATATATATTTTACTTTTATTATAACAAGGAAAAACTATACTTATAACTAATCTTCAACTTCATCAAAGACCATAGAAAGATATACTACCTGAGTAAATAGGTAGTACACTATAAGCAACTTCCAATTTCTGAAAATAACAGTGATATTTGTCTACCTGGACAGTCACCCAACGTTTCTCTGTAACCTTGGGGCACCCATCTTTGGCCTAGACATACATAGATAACTATTTGATTATCATAGATAACTATTAATCTGTATTTCTTAATTATATATTACAATTTTAAAGGAATTGCATAAACATATTTTTATTATGAAAAAAGTCATATTTTTTATTCATGTATCCCCTTGTTCAGGCTCCCTTCCCCCTCTCACACCTCCCAGTCACTCACTTTTCTCTCTATCAATTCATCTCCTCCCCAGCAAAGGCAGGAGGTCCCAAGGTCCCAATGTGGCTTAGTTCAACATCTATTCCAGGCAGATCTGCTTTCCTCACCCCCACAAAAGAGTGGGGGGTTAGGGTTAGGGAAATTTTTAAAAAGCAGGGAATTTTAAGGATGGATTGCTCTGCCTATTGTGGCATAGTTTATCAGTTTCTTCTCTCTGTGTCTTACAAACTGTCTGGCAGTCTCTGTAAGACAATGAACCATCTTGGCTTCTCTGACAAAATTGCCAAGGTCATTTTTTATGGGTCCTGCATGTCCATTTTATACAACATACTGCTAAGCATGTCCAAACTGCAAACCACAACCACTGAACAGCTTGGGATCTGAAACACCTTGGACTGGCTCCTTGGAGTCCATTCCCTCCAGAGAAACACCTGACTCAGTCTTTTCATAATTTTTCATAATAAAAAAAGATATTATGTTTATGCAATTCCTTTAAAATTGTAATATATAATTAAGAAATGCAGATTAATAGTTATCTATGATAATCAAACTTACAGTCATGTTAGTTAGATGTTTTATATATACAAAGATATATTTCAGTTAGATAGGTAATTGTCCACAACTTCAAAGACCTACAGAATATGGAATTTAAAATATTTTTAAGAACTTAGACTTTTCTGAACAGTGAGACATATCTTCTCCTGGCAGCACCAATTTACTTCAAGAGGATAATGGCCATCAATGAAACTCAATGTGAAGTTTACTTTCTTTGGAGTTAGTTACTGGACAAGAAACTGTTTTTGCCTCAGCTGCTTGACAGTGTGTTGTAAGATCTGGAATCTTAAGAGTTGATTCAGAAAGACAAGAGAATTCTGGGAAGAAGAGGAATCCAGGATAACTCTCCTCTGTGTAGCCAAGGCAAAAAAAGTTGATAGCCTGAAGGTGCCTCTGGGTCTCAGGATTCTCTCAAGAAACAAGGATAGAGGATAGTATCAGTGTTTCTGAGGAGAACTAAGAAATTAATCAGAGAGTCAAAAGCTCATTTTTCTTTCCTACCAGGTGCTAGGTCTGTGACTTCATGGATCCTTGAGGTTGCTTAACTATAGGAAGCCTGTTCATCATTTTGGAGAAAGTCATACATAACCAGCTTTCCCATGGACTCAGATGCTTCTGATCCTAGTTGATAAAAGAAAACAATAAGGCCAACAATATCCTCAGACAGCCTTAGGAGATGGAGAAATAGTATCACATCAAGAAAAAAATATTTTAATTAAAAAAATCAATCAGAACTCTTTTTGATAATGGCACAGTGAGCCAATAGAAGCAATCTTCTTACTGAGGGCAATTTAAAAAGCTGGAAATACAACAAATATATGTTTGATTTATTTAAAGAACTAATAATAAAGAACTAAATAGCAGGTTATGCAGGAAACTGAAAGCTTCACTAGATGAGTTGGTCTTTTCTTGCTCTAGGCCATGCTGTCCACCATTAAAAAAAAAACGCACCCAGAAAGCTGAGAATAGGGGTTTCAGACAGCCTTGTAAAATAGAAAGACAAGACCAGAGGGATTGCCAGAAGAAGGAGCTCTATATACATACAAAAGGAATGTAGCATGGGATTCAGGTGACTGTGAGTAAGCTGGGTCTCCTATGACCCAGGATACCTACAGCCTGAAGCCTGTGCCAGAAGCAAACCTAGATCTTGTCCTGGGAAAAAGTACAATTATACTAAGCTTTAAAGTATTTCTACATTTTTTTTTATTGTAATTAAAGAGTAGCACTCAATGAAAATAGAACCAGGCACACATGAAGATACGACGTGAATGAAAGTAAAGGAAACGTTATAGTACAAAACAGATGCTAATGAACCTAAGAGTTATTAGACATATTTTTCTGATTAACTTAGTATGTTCATGGAACAGTGAAATTGAGAATTTATTAGAAAACTGAAATGGGGGGGGTGTCCCAGATTTGAACAACAAAGAAAGTTAGCCAATATCCTGCTTCAAATGGGTTACTGAGGAATTAATGGGGGTCTGGGGAGATGGCTCAGCAGTTAAGAATACATGCTGTTCATTCAGAGGACCAGACTTCAGTTCCCAGCACCCCATCAGTAACTCACAACTACATGGAACTGTAGCTCCAGGGAATCTGATGGTCCTGTGGGCCTACTAGCCTCTGCAGTTACCTGCATGCCTGAGACTACAACATTCACACAAGTGCATGCACACACACAAATAAATACATAATAAAGTAAAATAATTAGTGGAGAATTGGGCAAAGAAATTAAACAAACAGATTAACTACCTGACATGAAGACCAACTGACTCTGAGTGGTCAAAAAAGACAATGGCCAAGGTCCCTGTCTTAGTTAGGGTAACTATTGCTATGATAAGCACTATGACCAAAAGAAACTTGGGGAGGAAGGGTTTACTTCAGTTTACACTTCCAGAACTGAAGAGAGTCAGGGAAGGAATTCAAACAGGGCAGGAACCTGGGAGCAGGAGCTGATGCAGGGGCCATGGAGGAGTGCTGCTTCTGAGTATGTTCTCTTGGCTTGCTCTGCCTGCTTTCTCGTACAGCTCTGGACCACCTGCCCACAGAACCATGTACAATAGGCCAGGCCCTTTTCACATCAATCGTTAATCAAGAAAATCTCCTACAGCCTTGCCCACAGGCCAAGCTGGTAGAAACATCTTCTCAGTTGAAGTTTCCATTTCTGAAATGACTCTAGCTTTATTTCAAACTGACATAAAATTAGTCAGGACAGTCACTAAAGTCATATTTCTTAATTGTTATAAAATAACCTATTAAATTTGAAGAAATAAACTACCATAAGTTAAACAATGACATTCCATATCATGGAATAGCCAAATAGTTAAGTGAAAAGTGTGTGTGTGTGTGTGTGTGTGTGTGTCTAAGTCTAAAATATGTAAGGAAATGAAGGCTGAGAATAGTGGTTGGTGGTGCATGCTTTTAATTCTTGCACTAAAGATGCAGAGATAGGTAGCCTAGAAGACAGAACATGATGCCAGCCTGTATCATTTAAGTTCCAGGCCAATCAGTTATGAACACACACACACACACAGAAAGAGAGAGAGAGAGAGAGAGAGAGAGAGAGAGAGAGAGAGAGAGAGAGAGAAACTCTAAGGAAAACATGAACTAGAAATTATTCTATTATAAAAGAGAAAGTTTGAAAATTAGCCTAAAACAGTTTTTTCAACTAAAAAAATTAAATCATTAAAAATTTTAAAGTTAAAAGACATCCCAAGTAGCAGATTGACATAAATAACTAGGGGTTCATGGCCTAATTGAAAATATTGCTGAATGATGCTTTTAGAATGCGTCATGGTGAAAGGAGAAGGTCTGAATAGCAAGAGAGAAGAGCACCAGAAACCTGGAGGAAAAACTGAAATTAATGTGTGAAGATCTCAATGGCCCTGAGAATCCTTCCTCCCTTGCCTCCCCAACTGTTCCTTTCATGTCGTCCTTGCTGATGTTCTATTATCCCCTCAGTCTGAAGACTGCAGTAAAGGGCTATGAGCGACATAGAGCCCTGATAGGCAGACAGCTGGGGAAGGGGCTACAGATGGGTGATGAGGATGGCCAACACCCAGCTCCTTCCTTATGCTCCTGACCTGAGACCAACCTGGTGGTGTTTACTCCGACCAGCAGGTCCTAGGTCACTGTCCTTCTTCTTCTTCTTCTTCTTCTTCTTCTTCTTCTTCTTCTTCTTCTTCTTCTTCTTCTTCTTCTTCTTCTTCTTCTCCTCCTCCTCCTCCT